>MDUD01008691.1:0-16400 GCA_002216565.1 Crithidia mellificae | reverse complement strand
CGGTGAGCCGGTCCTCGTCAATCCCGGCGCCGACTTTAGCACCGAATGGCGGGAGATGGACAACGAGGGCTTAAGTCGGAGTCAGACACAGCGGCAGCCCCGCACCTTGGAAGAGTTCCGCGCACAGCTGCGCCGCGCCGGCCAGGAGCGTGCGAAGCGCAGCGTTGAGTCGGAAGAAGAGGAGGACGCCTTCTACCGCACGTCGGATGGGACTCCGCAGGCGTACGAAGGTCGGCGCTTCTTTGAGTGGCTCTGCCCTGCCAACCCCACCCGTGCCCGGCTGCGCGTGGAGCGGCTTTACTGGATTGCGTGGAAGCAGTTTCTGTACGGCTTCTTTATGTCCGGCATCGGGACGGCGCTGATGCTGGTCGGCGTCGGCTGCACGGCATCGTTGTGTCAGGAGAAGTCGCGTGGGGTCGGCGTCATGATCGGCGCGCTGCTGCTGTGTATCCCCGGCTACTACTGCATGTTTGTGCTGTACATGTACGCAACTTGCCAGGGGCGCTACACGTATCTGCAGCTGCCAGAGGCGTAGAGGGACAATTTGGCGAACGTTGCCGCGGCTTCGTGGCTTGGCACATCCATCTACTTCTCCTTGTGCCAGACCTTTTTTTTTTTGTAGATCCTCTCTATTGGAAGGTGTGTCCATGACAAAGCTGTATCACATGTGTTTTTATGATATTGCCGAATTGTGTCTGCTATGTAACATAAAAACAAAACGAAAATTGACTAACCTCCCAAAAAAGTGTTGTATTTTAAAAATCACAGAACAAGAAGGGCCCTTCGACGCTCTAAAACATTTTGTTTCTCGTTTAGCTCTAAAGAAGTGCGGTGTGTGTTTGTGACGTTTTTCGTCCGACAACAACAAAGAGAATGAAATGGTGAAACGATCAAAAAAAATTTTTTTACTCTTTTGCTTTTGTCTTCTCATTCGGTGGTTTGTCTCTTGTCTATGATTTACATGTCTCAGACATTTTGCTGCCACAAAGCGGGCGTTGGGCGTTTTTTTCTGTCGCTCGTTGATAAAGAGCTGCAATCTTCGTTCTTGTTGTTTTGATAGCCGCGTCCACTTTGCACGCACACACGCGCACACAGGCGCCCAGACGAATGTCTGAGGAGAACTCTCAGCATCAGAACGTTGTCTCAGAAGGCCCAGATGTTGCGGCCCCTGCTCGCCCCGCCTCTCCTGCCGAAACCACGTCTTACCCCACGAGCCACACAGACTACACAGATGAAGGCTCCCCCTTCACAAAAAGCTACACGTTCGCGCGCAGCCTCGACCTCCTCAGCGACTTCACCAACATCCCACTCGAGCAAGTGCGGGCGAGACTGCAGGGTCACCCGTCTTTTTGCGCGACCACGGCGGGGTGGGAGGCCACTCACCCTGTTCCGACCGCAGTGCTGCACCGCTGGCTGCAACTGCTTTACTCCTCTACGGGAATCGTGACGGGTCCGTGGTGGACGGCGGCGGATGTGGTGGTGTACGACGCCGCCGCACAGAAAAGAAAGGAGGCGGCGATGGGAGGCGCACGTGCGGAGCAGCGCGACGACGTGTATCGACAGTGCGACAACTTTGCCCCCTATCCGCTTTGTGACGGTAGTGATGCAAATGGCTTGGAACAACCTTTTCTGGGCCCCGCCCAGCCTTCGCGTACGCCGTCTCCTGTCTCTCCCCGCGCTGTTGAGACGGCCCCGCCGGAGGCAGCGACTGCGCACCCGCCCCGCCCTATGAGGCACTGGCGTGATGTCATGCGGAGCAACGGGCCTCTCACTGCCTTCACGGTGAATACGGTGAATACAGTCGTGCCGGGTCGCCCCGCACGCAATCCCGCACCGTCTTTTGAAGAGGTCTTCTACACCACACTGGCATTTGTCGAGGCAACCTCACCGAGAGGCACGCCCGTGATTGAGAGCGAAACATCCTCGGCAGCGGAAGCACGAAGTGAGGCGTCTGACAGAGGTGTTTTGCCGCCGACGGAGCCTCGTGAGCGTCCCCTGAGCCCCTTTTCCACGCAGCGGGCATTCGAGCTTGGTGAAGCCGACCGTGTTGCGACAGTAAGTCCGCCGCCGCCGTCGTCGTCGGCCGCCACACTGGCGGAGCTGGAGGGTTTTGTGCATCGCGGCAAGAAACGGAAGATCTGCCGGCAATTTGTGGAGACGGGCACGTGCTCGTACGGCGCACGGTGCCTCTTTCACCACCCCTCCTCTTCCGCCCCGGAGTGGCTGCCACGTCTGCTGGACACTGGCGGCCACGACGCGGTGGAGCACAACGGCGAAGGGGACAGAGGTGCGGAATGGCAGCGGGTGGGCTGGGGTGAGGCGCTCCCAGCACCCACAGGTCGAGTTGTGGTGACGCTTTCACCTCTTAGAGGGCCGGTGCTGCCTCCCACAATGAATTATCCTCCGTACCCTTGAGTGCTAGGTCAACTACACACCACGGCCGCGCAGATGCCTTTGCTGGCTTGTCCTCAGCCCACTTTCGTTTTATTTTGTCTCTCAGATTTTTTTTTTCTGATTCGTTGGATGCTGACAACGCACTTTTCTTTGTAACTCAAGCGTCTGCTGTTTTTCACCTGCTATTATTATTTTGATTCTCAATCACGCTCAAGAGCCTCGTAGAGCACTACAATTTGTTTGTCTTTCACTCCCTCCTACAGTTACTACATTACTGAAGCAACGCAGAGCAAACAAAAAAAATAAGCTTAATAATACACATCTTTTCAGATGCACTTTTCAAGCTCTGAGTTACGAGCATGTGTTGGAAGCTCGCCTTGCTCCTCTGCTCTCTTGTCTTGTTTGGTGTGATGTGTGACTTGACTCGGCTGCCACGCAAGGTGTTCCGCGGTGAGCCGCCTCAACTTGATGCTTAAAAAGTCGAACTCTCAGCTGCTCCACCAGCCAACCTAAAGACTCAAGCACCAAAAGGTGCTCCTAATGAGCTGCTAAAACCTTTCTTTCTCCTTCGCTCTTCTGTCTCTCTTTTGCTCGCACTCCTGTATTTTCTCTTTAAACGTGCATTAGCAAGGAAATCGCGTGTGTTGTGAGAGCTTACAATAGACGCGCACACACACGCAGAAAGCGTTGGCTTAGCTTCCTCGTCGCGTGCTGTCTTCAACTCAGACGCGTGGTTGTGCGTCTGTTTTTAAGAGCGAAAAGAGCAAACAAACAACAAAAAGTCGTAAGTATTCTGTTCACAAAGTCTACACTTTTGTAAAAAAAAAACCAGGAAGGTAATTGCGTACACATTTGTCTTTCTTAATAGCAGCCCTCATGCGTCTCTCACTTCGATTGCGCTTCGCGGAGTACGTGCCAAAGGGGGCGAACACGCAGGTGCAGGCCGCATCGACCAACGCCCACGCCGTCACCCGGGCTTTCCGCGCAACAGAGGCGGCGGCGGCCGCCGCGGATGCCGAGCGCGACGCCAAAGGTTTCTTCTACCTCCCTCGCCTCGACTACGATGTTAGCCACGGCGTGGCCCCGCTCGTCTCGAAGCAGCAGTTCGACGTGCAGTACCACGTCTTCCACAAGGCGGCGGTGGAGCGGCTGAACGCGCACACGCTGGGGACGGAGCTGGAGGGGCACAACCTGAACGTCGTGCTGCGCAGCTCCTCCTTTGATGCGTCGCGGGCCGTCATTCACGCTGCGGCGGCGGAGCACTTCAACTACTGCTTCTGGTACCGCTCCCTGCGTCCGTGGGGCACGGCGGTGCCGCCGCGGCTGAAGGAGGAGTTGCAGCTGCAGTACAGCGAGAACGGCACCGTGGACGCGGTGGAAGAGGTGCGGCGCCGCTTCGTCCTTGCCGCGCTGTCCACGCAGCAGCCGTGCTGTGGGTGGGTCTACCTCGTCTGGACGGGCAAGATGTTCGACATCCTCGCCTTTGACCACGGCACATGCCCCATCGGGAGCGACCTCATCCCGCTGCTCGGGCTGAACGTGCACGTATCAGCCATGTCCTTTGACTACCCGTCGCCGGACACGGAGGAGGTGATGGAGCGCTACGTGGCCAACTTTTTCAAGACGTGCAACTGGACCATGGCGGAGCAGTACTTCTTGCAGGCACGCCAGAGTTAAGAGTCGAAGAGAGAAAAAGAAGAACAAAGGAGGAATGGTGCTAATCTAAAAAAAAAGCAACACCCACTGCCACGCGGTTGGAGTATCCAAAACGTAATAGTGTCATATTTCTTTACCGTTTCCCTTTTCTTTCGATTGCTGTAATTGTTGTTGTCGGTGTTCAGATCTTCTGGGATGAACACGTTTTGGTTTGCGGTGTTTAGTTGATAGCCTCACAGTGATTTTCAACCAAAAAAGAAAGTTATAACATAAAAACAAAACGCTTCTTCTCTGGGTACTGAAAATAGAAAGGACAGCGGTTATAACTAAATTCAAAAATGTTGAAACTTCTCTGTTTCTATTCCATAGCACGCTTTGAAAAGTATGGTTTTTTTTTTCTGACAACTGCACTCATGCGTGGTACGTTTTGAGTGTTGTGTCTCTTTGTCCGCTGTTTTCTTTTTTTCTAACAATCAACGCGTGCACATGTAAAGCAGCTCACGTATTTTCTTTCTCTCTTTTGTCAGCTTCCGCATCGATTCAAATTACTCTCCCTTTTTCTTCTTCTTTCACCTCCTTTCTCTGCACTCGTCTACATTTAACAAAACAATTCTTTAAATTTTCTCTGTCTATTAGATCGTCATTTTCCATCATTCATTTCAATTGCTCATCTTTTCTTTTTGCTATACACACATCTCTTCTTTCTTTTTTATCTTATACACTTTTTCTTCTTTTCCCTTTTTTCGAAACACACACACACCTACACACACATTCAAACCCCACCACCCAACCGTCTTCGAAAATGCTGCCGCCTAAGGATGTCTACTCCGTTGTCCTCCACAACCACACGACGAAGGAGGTGACGGTGAACCTGACGTACACGAACGGAATGGAGAACACCTCCGAGGACGCCACCTTTGTCGTGGCGCCGCAGGGCACCGTCACGGCAGAGCAGCGCACCTTCAAGAAGGATTCCGCCGAGTTCACAACGACCATCACGTCGGTGCAGGTCGTCGGCGAGTCGGCGATGCTGACGGCGCCGTTCCCGTACGTGGACAGCCCGACTAAGAACTACGCCATCACGATTGCCGAGCGCAGCGGTGTTATTGCGCTGGAGGGCACCCACCCGTAAACGGCACAGAAAGAAAAAAAAAAAGGTGCAACAGCAAACAAACAAACAGCAACAAAAACTGTTGGTGAGTTTGTGATGTGAGGTGCAACGAAGGCAAAGGAGTGGTGCTTCTTTCTCATGCGTGTGTGTTCGTTGCTATTCCAACGGTATAAAAAAAAAGAAAAAAAAAACGAACACCCGCAGAAAAGTTGAACTGCGCTCTTCCAATTACTATAGGATTTTGTTTCCTAGTCTTGCGTGCTGCCCTCACGATCAACCGCCATTGCAATCTATGTGCTCCTCTCTGGTTCTATTTCGTTTTTCTATCTTTCTTTTCTTTCATGATTCCTGAACAAAAAAAAAACGATAACAACAACAATAACAGTACCAGCATCGAGAAGCTGAATAGGAAAAATGAATAGTTTCGTGATACGCGAACATAAAGTGTTGGCATGCTTGCCGAACACGATGCGACAAGGCACCTTCAAGGCTAAAGTTGTGCGATTGGAAGGCTCCTGTTTTAAACAACTGGGGGATTTTACCTTAAAATGGATCCGAAAAAGTAACAGAATAAGGATAACGTTTCTCATTTACTCCAGTCATTCTCTCCTCTGTCTCTCCTTCCGCCTTTCAACCTTCTTTATTTTGCGCTTTCGTTTTCCCCCTCTGTAGTCTATTCAACCAGTAGCTTTCTACAACAACACCAGGCCTTGCTTTCAAAGTTTTCTTTTTTCTGCCTAAAGAAGAGAATTCAATAACAAAAAAACACCCTTTACACTTCCTCTTACTCCCTCAGATCAACAACAAAAATGCTGCCTCCTCGCACCGTCTACTCGCTGGCGATCCGCAACCACTCCAGCAAGCAGGCGACGGTTCAGGTGACCTACACGGATGCCGATGACAACGTGAAGCAGGTGTCGATCGTGGTGGCCGCCAACGGCTCCGCCACGGCGCAGGCGAAGAGCTACGCGAAGGGCTCGGCCTACTACGCGATGGAGATCACGAAGGTGGCCATCGTGGACGCCACGGTGCAGGGGGACGCGTCGAGCCTCTCCGCTCCCTTCCCGGGCGTCGACAGCCCCACCAAGAGCTACCCGATCGAGATCGTGAGCAAGAACGGTGCGCTGGCGCTGGTCGCCAAGTACGGCGAGTAAAGAACAGCAACAAAAGAAGGAAAAGCTGAGAAGAAAATTATAAACCGTTTTAGAGAGTACGGCGATGCGATTTTTCCAAGTGAAGGATTGCACGTGCCGACTTTAGACGAACGCCTGCGATGCCTCCTTCTGCTACGCCTTCAAAGAGCGGATCTTTCTAGGCGGCTCTCGCTAATTGTTCCTTCTGTCGGCATTGAAACCGTTCTTTCTCATTCTTTTACTTTATTCCCCTTGGTCCTAATGACTCTCTATTTCTCATTGATCTTTTTTTTTTTTGGTATTAAATATCTTTCTCTTCTTTACATGCTCCTCGACGATTTCCATCATGACATCAATTAGTTTTTGACTCGATCGAGGTGGCTTTTCCTGCAGTCCTCTGCTCGCTGGTTCGTCAGTTTACCTATACTGAGACCCGCTGTCCGTAAGCACACCTTCCCAAGGTGCAACAGCGCGCATTTGCAGTTGCGTATCAGCGCGAGTGCACTTCAAAGCGGGAAGCAATATGCCAGGCTGCGGCAAGATGCTGGTGGACAAACTGTTGCACGAATTGCATCCTTTTTTTCTTTTCTTTTATAAGTATCTGTAAAAATTTCTTTCTCTTTATTGCGTTGCTTTATGAGAACGTACTGACTGCGTTCCAGTCGGTACGGTTACGTACGTACGTGAAAGTCAAACAACAAAAATACACCTTTGTCTTTAATTTGAAGGGTTCAAAGTCATTTCTTTCACCGTGCTTTGTAGTTTACAATTTTGTTCTTTCTTTCACTTTCTCCGTATACATATTCTATATATATATACCTGACAAACTGCGTTATCGCAGAAATACAAGAAAAGCTAAATTAAACTTGAGAGAGAGTTATGTGGACCTGCGTTCAGGTTTGCTCCTGCATTTGAGCGCACTTTAGCTGCAACACGGAAACTGGTGAAGAGAGCTGCGGTGTCTATGTGGTATTGCCGTGACGAAGCGTTTCAAGTTGTTGGCCAAGCAGCAGACTTCGGTCTAGATGAAAAAAATTTACAATCTGCCGTCAGTTGTCACTTTCTACTTCTATCTTTCCCATTCTTTTTTTTCTTTTCTGGCTGCGTTGCTTTCATCGATGCTGGCGAAACAGAGAAAACTTACGTTTTCACCCAAAGCATTCCACAGCAGTTATTCTAAACGACAACAAACTAAACAGCCCCCTTCACATAACCCCCCAGAAAATGTCGTCCCGCCAAGGTGGTAAGCAGAAGCCGCTGAAGCAGCCGAAGAAGGATAAGGCTGAGGCGGATGAGGAAGATCTGGCTTTCAAGCAGAAGCAGCGCGAGCAGCAGAAGGCGGAGAAGGAAGCCATTGCGAAGATGAAGAAGAAGTAAGCCGTGAAATCAAGGTGGGAAAGAGAGAGGGAAAAAGAAGCGAGCAGCTACCAAAAATGGAACAAATTGGGGTGGTTGCCAAATGCTGGGTGTCTGCTTAGCGAAGCAAGAAGACAGTTCCTCTTGGATCGAGGATGGGTCTTGCCGATATTTGCCAATGAGCGCGAAGGCTTTGACTATCTTTGTCATCAGAATTGCTTTTCTTTTCCTCTTGTCGTTGTAAGTTGGTACGCGTTTTGCTACGCCTCGTTATATTCTTGTTGATCTCTCTTTTTTTTTTTCCTACTCTTCTCTTGCTGCTCCTTTCTCTTTCCCTATTTGTCCTACTTCTGTTTAATTTTTAATTTCTATTGCGCTTATGCTGGCGCAAATGTACGTGTCGAACAAACGAGCAAAGTAGTTTCACCTTTTTTTTGGCGCTTCTTACCATGTTGACGGCAAAACTGTTCTCAAAAAAAAAATTATAATTTTGTGCTTTGAGGCTGCAAGGCTGATGCATCCCTGTCAGGCGTCATGTTGCACAGTCGGTCTTATTATTATAAAATTGAGACAAGGCTGTGGCGTTGTTATGATTAATTCCGTTGAGTCCAAAAACTTTGTAGTCACTGCATGTCGCAAGACTAGGGGTGCATGTGAACAGAGGCGCGGAACGGATCGTGCAATTGCCGCATAAGTGCTACGTGATCAAGATGTACTGAGTGTAGCGGAAGAAAGAAATGTTCTAAAAGCAGAATGGGTTCATGTTTTGTCTCGCAATTTTTTTTTTTCACTATTTTACGATGCCTTCCCTTTCTCTCCCCCGATTCACTGGACATTACACTGTCTCTCTCTTCTCTTCTTCTCTTATTCCTGCCGCGCAGAGTTTCAGAACAAAGCAAAGAAACCTTAGCATCGCAGAGAGCGAAGTTATACGAACACACTAGCGCGCCGCTCAAGATGCTGCGTCAGTCGTCGTTGCTGCTCTTCTCCACCTTCGCGCTGAACCCGGAGACGTCGCGGGCCCCGCACGGCCCGCCGCGCGGTCTCATTAACCGCTACGTCTCCATGGGTCTGCCACCGTGGGCGGCGTGGTGCAACCGTGTGAACCGCCACGCCCTGTACCGCATGAGTGACGTCTCCCCGCGGGGCTTCCTGCCCAAGGCACCACAGGAGATGGACGTGATTTGGCTGAACGAGCGGGTGCGGGAGCGGGTGCGCACTTCACGGCAGGTCCAGCACGTGTACCGACAGCTGAAGTACCCGTACGTGAAGACGGGCATTCACTACAGTGACATTTTGGATCACTGGGTGCAGGTGCCGATGGTCGAGGCGGCGACGTTTGAGATCGAGAAGGATGGCGGCTTCGACAACTTCATCTTGAAGCGGCCGGGACCGGAGCTGCGGTCCACGTACGGCGAGCGCATCCGCCGCCACCTGCTTGTGCGGCAAAAAGAGATTCAGAAGAATTTTGTGTTGGACCAGCAGGCGAAGTCGCTGGCGGCGGTTGCCCGCGCGGAGGTGAAGACGGCGGCGAGTGAGGCGGAGCTGGACGCGGTGCTGGCAAAGTACGGCATGAACGCCGAGGAGTTCAAGCGCCACATGGCGAAGCGCGTCATGGAGCAACGCAAGAGCGCGATTCAATAAAGACGCGAGAGACAGACATGGACGGAGAGGGCCAGACAGATGATTCTGCGCGGGTGTAGTCGCCCCCCTTTTTTGTGTTCCTCTTTGCTCAAATTTGAGGGGACAAGACAAGTGGGACCGGTGCAGCGTTGCAGAATCTCTTTGTTTCTGATGGTGGCGCGTTTCTGGTGTGAGCTGCGTGTGCGCTAGGGTGTGTGTGCACAGGGTCAGCATTCTGTTACATACAGTGAAGCAGCTTGTGCTTCCTCTTCCATTTCAATTCTAAGACAAATAGTTGCCAAACAACTAGATAATTTGAATCTTAGGTAAAGCAGATATTGGCACGCTTGTGCGTTTGAAGCTTTCAGATACTCAATCTACCACTACACTCTCTCTCCTTGTCAAGTGCTACTGCTGAAGGTGGAAGGTAACAACGATTTTTTTTATATTTAATGTGCAACCTTCAAATGTTCTGTTAACAATGTCCTTTCTAATTGATTGTCGATGCGTGTTACGGCTGATCTGCTGTTGCGCGTGACATCCACTATCGCTCAAAAAATCAATTTTCTTCCGCCTCTGTATTTTTGTTTACTTTACCATTTAACACGTCCCTTGCGTTCCAAACACTCGCTTCCCGGTGTTGTGCGTACTTTCTTTCTGCCTTTTTCCTTCTTTGATCTTGGCTTCACTGAACAAGTCACACAACCGCTGTTCTATTTTTTTCTTCCCTTACACACACCTTAGCTGTTTACTGTCTGCCACAATGGAAGAGACGGCGCGCCCGATCACGGAGGACCACAAGAAGCTGGTCTTCTCCTTCATTCGCATGATGCGGCAGACGGCCGTCGAGAACCCCGAGCGCGCGGAGGCGGTGGCGCAGATGCTGGGCGAGGAGTTCGGCGTCGACCCGGCCGGCACCGGCGGTCTCTACGACACCGGCGTTGATGTCCTTGAGGCCTTCCGCGCCGCCTTGAGCGACCACGAGCGCCGCAACGGTGCCGAGCAGGATGAGAAGTTTGTCGCTTTTGTGGAGCTGCTGGAGAAGAAGGGCTACTTCAAGGGCGTGGAGAAGGACTCCGAGGAGTACCGCCAGCGCCTCGACAAGGCTCGCGAGAAGTTCAACCAGCGCAACAACCCGTACGAGGGCCTCACGGCGGAGCAGATCAAGAACAAGGGCAACGAGCTGATGAGCCAGGCCAAGTACAAGGAGGCGATTGCGTACTACACCAAGGCCATCGAGCTTGAGCCGGAAAACGCCATCTTCTTCGCCAACCGCGCTGCCGCCCATACGCACCTGAAGGGCTACAACGACGCGGTCATTGACTGTGAGCGAGCCATCATCATCAACCCCGAGTACTCCAAGTCGTACTCCCGCCTCGGGACGGCGCTCTTCTACCAGGAGAATTACGCTCGCGCGGTGGATGCCTTCACGAAGGCGTGCGAGCTGGACCCGGACAACAACACCTACAAGGAAGACCTGAAGCGCGCGGAGGAGAAGGCGAAGGCGTCCGGCCTCACGACAACCGGTGCCGGCGCCGGCGGCTTCCCGGGCATGGGCGGCATGGGCGGCATGGGTGGTATGCCGGACATGAGCCAGTTTGCGAACATGATGAACAACCCACAGTTCATGGAGACGGCGCAGCGCATGATGCAAAACCCCGAGTTTAGCAGCCTGGTGTCGAACATGGCCGGCAAGTTCAGCCAGGGCGGCATGGACCCGGCGGAGCTGAGCCGCCTCGGGGCGGACATGGGCATGCGCAACGTGGACGAAGAGGGCAACGTCGTGACGCCGTTCGGCAAGGTAAACCGTGCCGCGATTGAGCAGCTGCAGGAGGAGGAGGTGCGCAAGAACCCGAAGCTGGCGAGCATCATGCAGGACGTGCAAATGAACGGCTACGGCGCCTTCCAGAAGTACCTCGGCGACCCGGATGTGATGAACCTGATGATGAAGTTCCAGAACATTATGTTCCAGAACCCCAACGGCGGCGCGTAAAAAAAAAAAATAAAAAGATGAAAGAGGAATGAAATGCCGAATGGTGGAACGGAACATTTAAGAAAGCGATAAGAGCTTCATGAGGAAAAAAGGAGAGAGAAGAGCTACACGGACAAGCTGCACGAGGTAAGTTGTAGCGCGCAGAAATGTCAAAGGGGCAGTTTCGTCTAGAATTTTGCATCTGATCTTCCGGTGGCCCAGGACGTGGAGCACGCGAACGCCAATTACCGCGTCAAAACAACTTTTCCTTTTTTTTCTGATGTGACGTAAGGCTTGGCACATTGTCGTCGTGTGTTTGCTGATCCACGGCGGCATGTGGTTGCTTTGGACAACGCTAGGCAACTATTTACACAAAAGGCATTTGTGTTTTGTTGCAGTCTCTAAGGAGAAAAGAAACACTGTTGCCTTATCTCGTGTCTTTCTTTCGCTATTGTGTTTATTTGTTCCTGCCTTTGAATGGTGTTTTGGTCTTTTTTTTTACCCTTTCTCTTTTTGTCTTTGTGCTTGATGGTGCTTGTGTTTGTTTTTGTTTTCACTAACTACCGATTATTATTCAGTTTAAGTGTTTCTGAACTTTATTCTTTTTTACTAAGAAAAGGAGACAAGTGGGATTATGAAACACAGAAAAACAAGAGAAACGACCTCTGAGAGCCCAAAGAAAACGAGCGACAGATTACTGAGGTTTCTCATAGGACTTGCTTTGTGTGTACTAATCTACTTGGTGTTCAAACTGCTTTCTCTAGGAGTGAATATTGATTTAAAGAGGCCTGCTCGTTTATGGAATAGGCGAAAAGTGTAAGGAGCAGCAAGTCTCATTGAAAGCATCTTCTAGGCTGCGAACGGTATTTGAGGGGAAACAACGATTTGTGTGCCTCCAGTTTATCCGCATCAGTGTATTGAAAAAAAAAGATTTTTTTATATTCTGATTCTCGGCATTCTACTTTGCTTCGATAATTCCTACCTTCTATTTTCTATTTCTCAAACTGATATATGGAGTGCATACAACTCTTTAAATTATTTGAGTTCACATTTGCCAAGCGCGTTCGCTTATCGAGTTGCGAGCAAGCGCAAGTCTTTGCAGCTTGTTTTCCTTTTCTTCTGCTTTTTGTTACGGCTCAAACAATCACGCATCGACAATATAACCGGAGAAAAAAGTTAATAGATCATATACACACGACTATCTTCCGCTAGAAAACAAAACAAAATTGTAATTGTTGACCTTCGATTTCTTTTCCCTTTTCTGCTTCACGAATCGCAGACACATTCTTTGACTGACACTTTATAGGCTTCTTCTGATAGCAGTTGTCAATTTTTTCCTTCTCGAACTAACTGTCTTGCGTCTTCTGTGCACTTCCCTCACTTTGTTATTGTCTTGCACGATGCCGCCTGCACCGCCGGCAAGTGTGCCAGCCACGCTGCTGGCCACGAGTCTCATCATTGCCGAGTTCGACATCGACACCGGCGCGTGTCTGCGTGCGTGCTACCCACGCGTCACCTCCAACACCACCGCCTCCTCCTCCTCCTCCCCGACCTCTCCTGTAGCTCCGACGGCGGACCCGGCGGACGCCGCCGCACCTCCGGGCATCGCGGGTCACACGGAGTACTTCGCCAACGTGATGCTACCCGACGGCGCGGAGAAGGTAAGCGTGACGCGCACCGTCTTCGTGGTGAACCGCCCGCAGCCTCCCGTCTTTCTGCGCTTCCCCGTCTACCGGTTCTGCCGCGAGGGGAGTGACAGCAGCAGTGCGCATGACACGCCGCACAGTCCGGCACACAGCCCTCCGCCGCCGTCTGTAGCCGCCGCCACCACCACCACCGCACAGGACGCCACAGCGCGGTGGAGTCGCGCTCCTGGCGAAGAGGCCGCTCTCTACGTGTCCGAAATGCTTCTCATCAACACGGCCAACCGGGCTGTTTCGCTCAAGTACAAGGACATGGAGCTAGCGAGCCCGATCATCGTGCCAATTGAGAATTTGTCCTCACTGCCCAGCCTCCCACCCGAGGTGGTGCGGTTCTCGAAGCAGCTGGAGGCGATGCTGATGAATGAGGCGACCTTGGCAGGCAGCCGCGCCGGCTCTTTCGCGGCTGCGGGCGACACATCTATCGGGGACGGCGGCGGCGGCAGCGGAGGCCAGGGCGGCCGTGCTGCGAGCCCCGGCGCCGCCGCAGCCGCCCTCGCCTCCGGCTCCCTTTCCCCGTACGGTGGTGCTGGAGGTGGCAGCGGCAGTGCCGGCGCCGGTGGGATGAACACGTCCGACTACGCCTTCGTTGTGATCACCTACCCCGGCAGCCGCCAGGAAGGCTACTTGATGCGCATCACGCAGTTTGAGCGCTTGCTGAAGGAGATGATGCTGCTGGAGAGCGCAGAGCGATCGGCGGCCGAGGCAGCGGCGAGGGCGGAAGCAGCAGCGGCAGCAGCAGCAGCAGCGGCAGCAGCAGCGGCAGCCCTATCGCCTCAAGCCTCTCCGGAGAATCGAGGCGCGGGCGGCGGTCTGGTGCATGTAGACGCCGCGCCAAGCGTAGAGGATGGCCCTCTCGGTGCGCTCAACCCCACCCGACAAGGCGACGACAACGCAAACGCCAGCACCAGCAACGCGAGCAACGGCGCCGGTGCCTCACTCACCATCACGGACTCACTGCACTTGCCGCACTCAGAGAGCGTTGGCGGGTCGACGACGGCGAGCCGGCTCACCTCGCACGGCTTCGACTCGGACCACCACGGCGGGGTGCAGCTGCCCGGCTCCGTCACGCCGCCGTCCTCCGAGACCCGCGTGGATGCGGACGCCTACACACCGCCCGCCACGGCGGGGGGCAACGCGGCCTTCTCAACGCACACTTCACCAGGAAACGCCGGGCATCTCTTCCTGCCACGCGTGGACAGCATGAACAGCGGCAGCGATGCGGCGGATGCGGCTGTCGTGGGTGGTGTGAACGGTGGTGGTGGGGCAATGCTCCCCGGCTCTGCGCGCTTTACCGACCCCACAAGCGGCGTGGCCGGCTTTAACGACACCGCCGCAGCGACCGGCATCACGAGTCCTTCTACTGCGGTGCCGAGTGGGTTGGCTGCCAAACAAGGTGGGCGGGCCTGCGCGGGGGAGGAGGCCTCGGCGGGTCCAGTGCTCTTTGGCCTCTGCGCCGTGGTCTCGAAGCGCGACAGCACCGCGCGACGCGGCGGCATCACGAAGAGCGTCGCGGTACTCGGGCCCTCGCTCGTGTGGCTGGAGCCCTTCTTCCCGGTGCTCGTCGCGGCGGCGCAGTACTGCTGCAACGTGAGCGGTACGAGCGAGGAGGCGCTGAAGGAGTTGCAGCGCATCTTGAAGCGCTGCTACGACTCCATCAACAACGCCGCTGGGGTGGTGGCGGCTGGCCGCGCGAAGGTGGACCAGCTCACGGCGGAGATCGGCAAGTACTGCACCCTCGGCAGCGGGCAGCAGGCCTACGTCTACTACAACGACGCACCGTTTGGGTCGACGATCAAGGCAAAAATCCCTCTCTCACCCGAGTCGAACGACATTGCGTTCACGAAGTACAACATCGAGACGGTCGTTGGTGCCCTGGGTCCGTCGTCCATGCTCCTCATCCTCGGCATTCTGACGGAGAAGAAAATTCTCATCTTGTCCCGCAAAGGCGAGGCCTCGGACGTGTGTGAGGTAGCGCTGTCGCTCGGCATCATCGGTAACCTGCTCGACCGCAGCTTCATGGCAACAAAGGTGTTCCCCTACGTGTCGGTTAGCAGCGTGGACCACTTTCTCAACGTCCCGGGCTACGTCGTCGGCACCCTCAACCCCATCTTTGAGAACGTGCAGCCGTGGGGCTGGGACCTTCTCTGCGACTTGGACAACAAAGTCGTCATGACGGCGGCGGAGCGCATGTTGCGGCGACAAATCACCCCATCCGCCTCCGCCGGCGGCGCCAGCAACTGGGCCTCCGCGACGGCCGGCTTGGCGAACGCCGTGGGCGTGGGCGGCGGCAGCGCAGAAGCCGAGGCGCTGCGCAACCTCCCCGCCCCCCTGCAGCAGCTGTACAAGAAGCTTGTCAACGGCATCTACCACCTGCGTGCGCTGCGCGTGAGCGCGGCGGAGCGGAACCGGCGGCTGCGCCTCGTGCTGGAGGACTTCCTCTACACGACGGTCCTCGTCGGCTACGTGGCCGGTGGCACCGTCTCGGTGCCGAATGCCCTGTACCCCGTCTTCGCCCACCGCTCCCTCAGCGTGCTGCGGCTGGAGATGATGCTGACCTCGATGCTCGACAACGTACGCTCACAGGTGCTGCACCCGAAGGAGAATCCGGCGCTGTTGCTGAACTGCGCCGCGCTGCGCCAGTGCGCGTCGGGTGAGACGCCGGTGCAGCGGACGCTGCTCACGCTGCTCAGCTTGCTGGAGACGCCGTACGACGTGAAGCTGTTTCTGCGTCGTATGTCGCTTGCGGTGGGCGGCCTGAATGCGGTGGGAATGCAGCTGGCGCACCCGTCGCCGGATGCCCGCGCCGCCGCCGCCGCCTTGCTTGCGCGCGTGGAGGCGGTGCCGGAGGGCAAGGCGGCTGTAGCGTCGATGAACAACTTTTTCTTAATGATCTACGAGAACGGAGTGAAGGGGGCACGACGGTAAGTTGAGAAAGTGTGTGAGGTGAGAGTTTCGATCTCACAGTGGGTGCGTTTTTTTTTTTCTACACAGTCGCCATCGTGCCTCGTTTTGGTTGTTCGCGCGTATGTGATTCACGACTTTCTGTGTCTGAACCTTCTCTTTTCAGTTTGTCTTTCTTCTTTGTTTCTGCTTTTCAGAAAACAACAACAGCAACAACAAAAACACAAGCCTATTGCGTGCTCGTTTGTTTTGGTTTTGTTTCTTTTTTGGTCCGCACGTGTCGCTGTTTTGCATTTCAACCGTTTCGTCGTGAACACGGACGCTGCGCTACGATGCCCTCAATGGGGTGCGTTAGAGATGCTGACTCTTCAACGTGGCCCCCTTTTTTTTTTCCATAATTACGTATTTGCTATTCTTATCGCTTTCACAACTGAGTTAAAAAAAAAAAGAAACAAGAAAGAAACAGAACACTACGCATGGACAGCTTTTCTGGAGAAGGAGGAAAAAAGAAGAGCGATGTGTGGGTCATGGGAGGTGTTACACATCAGTCT
>MDUD01008689.1:0-16151 GCA_002216565.1 Crithidia mellificae | reverse complement strand
AATTCTCTGACAGGAAGTCCGGATCTTGTCGTGCCGGTCCCTGCCACCGCGGCCCGCTGCGCGAGCTGCTACGTCCACACCTACACCGTACGCGGCATCACCAGCGCGCTGGCAGCGCTGCAAGCCCAAGTACAGCAGCAACACGCAAACAGTCAAGTTGCGCTGGACAGTGCGGAGTTGGTGGTTGAGGCGGTGATCACCGTGAGCGGCATCCCGCACTGCAGTTTGGCCTACGTGCGCGCGGCGTACAAAGTTACACCGAACTCGGTGGACGTTGCCGGCACCTCCACCTCTCCCGTGAGCACGACCCAAACAGCATCCGCCACGCTCACACCGGAGACGCCAGGGGACAAGACAGAGAATCCGCAACGTGTGGGAGCGGAAGAATTGGGCGAAACGGCACACGACGGCGACGGCGTGACCGACGACGAGGACGTGCACAACGATAACGGGGAAGCCCCACACGCTGCGCAAACGGCGGACGCGCCGGAGGCAAACGCACGCGCGGCGGCGGATACAGTGGTGGTGAAGCTCGCCCCGCTTACGCTGACTTCCGTGACAACCACCCGTCCTATCGCGACGACCTCACGTGGCCGCGCAGAACCACACGTTGCGCTGCACGGGTACAACATGGGTCGTGCGGAGCTGCTGGCGTCGCACCGTCGTGTGCGCCGTCTACAGGCCATCGACGCTGCCCGGCTGCGCCGCAGTACCCTGCGCAACGACATTCAAACTGTCCTTGTGTGGATCAAGGATCAACCCGCGTGGGACCAAAATGACGTGGCCCCGGACACCACTGCGACACCTACGCCAGAGGGGACGGCAGCTCCGGCACTTCCACCGGCGTGGCGCGACACCGTGAAGGAGATTGGAGAGTGGTTGGATGACTTTGGGGAAACGGCCGGCGTAGAGGCGTTGGAGACGCACCTGGCGGCAATTCGGGCCATCAAGATGGCTCTGCGCGCTGCACAGGGCAACGCCTAAAGCATTCGAGAAAACTGAAGCACGTACAACATGTTTAACTTTTTCCCCTTTTACGGCTGATCAGGTCTTTCGTGCTGCTAGCTGCTTCTCAGTTGAACAAAGACTTGTTTGCAGTCAAGGCTTCCTTKCATTGTTKTCTTTTTTTCTTACACATTTRGCGCACGCTTTCTCTCGACACAGGGACATGTGCACGACGATGATCATTATGGGCTCACTTACAATCGCTTTCTCTTCTATTTTGAAAAACAAAAAAAAACTTCTGAGTTGCTTACATTAAATTAGAAACGAGACAAAAGCTCAAAAGATATGTTGCATGAAAAGTATTGCACTCTGCAAAAAAAAAAAAATACAATGCCCTATAGGAGAAGAAGAGAAACAGAAAAGTCACGAAGCATCTCTGCGTTGGCTGGCGTAATTGAGCGTAGCGTCGGGTAATCTACACAACGTGATGTTGGTGTAAAAAAAAATGCTTTGTGACGGGGTATCTTGCATGTGATACAATTCATTACCTTTTGTCGATCTCTCTTTTTCGACCTTTCATCTGCCCTGACTGTTTTGTTTGTGCCTGACCCGTAACCACATTTACAGTTGTATCGGGAATTCAGAAACGCTCAGAAAAAGCGCACGTGTTTGAGGTGAACATCCGGCTTGCCCTTTGTTTACCGGTTTTATTTTCACTTCACACGACGTTGCTGTTTTCACTCTCATTTTCCTTGTCCTATCTTTTGGAAAAGGTAAGTAAATTTTCTTATCAAACTTTATCAGATACCTCTCTTAAAATCAATTACATATTTACATCATCTTTTGAAAGAAAAATTGTAGCAGGATGCTCCGTCGCACCACTGCCCCGTTGCTGCGGCTGCCGCACAACATGACGATGAAGGACCCACTGTGCAAGCAGGTGCTGGACCACTGTACGCCTATCGTGTACGCCTCCCTCCCGAACGGATTTCGCGTGGCCACCGAGTACGTCAAGGACTGCCCCTTCGCCACGGTCGGTGTCTGGATTGACGCGGGGAGTCGTTTTGAGGACATCCACAACAGCGGCGTCGCGCACTTTCTGGAGCACATGAACTTCAAGGGCACCGACAAGTACTCCAAGCGCGATGTGGAAAACTTGTTTGAGCAGCGCGGCGCTCACTTCAACGCCTACACCTCGCGCGACCGCACCGCCTACTACGTGAAGGCTTTTACCAAGGACGTGGACAAGATGATGGATGTCGTGTCGGACCTTCTGCAGAATGGCCGTTACCGCCGCCAGGACATTGAGCTGGAGCGGCCCACCATCTTGGCGGAGATGCGCGAGGTGGAGGAGTTGGTGGATGAGGTCATCATGGACAATGTGCATCAGGCCGCCTACGACCCAACGACGAGTGGGCTGCCGCTGACCATTCTCGGCCCGGTGGACAACATCGCACGCAACATCAACAAGGCGATGATTGAGGAGTATGTGCGGGTGCACTACACCGGCCCGCGCATGTGCCTTGTCTCCTCGGGTGGCCTCTCCCCGGATCAGACGCTCCAGCTCGCGGAGAAGTACTTCAGCAAGCTGCCAGCCACGAACAACCGGCCGCGGCTGCAGGGCGTGTACAAGGGCGGGTACACCGTGCTCTGGAATGAGATGATGGCCACGGCCAACACGGCGGTGGCGTTCCCCATCTGCGGGGCGTCGCACCCGGACAGCTACCCGCTGCAGCTGATTCACAACGTGATTGGACAGTTTCGCGAGGGGCAGTTCGACCAGTTTAGCGCGCAGCGCCGCAATCCGAATCTGCCGTGGGCTAAAGTGCCGAATCTAGTGCAGATGCGTCCCTTCTACACCCCGTACGAGGAGACCGCGCTGCTTGGGTACAACTTGGTCACGGCTCGCATGTCCACGAGCAACAACCGCAGCGATCCAAACTTTGCCCGCGACGACGCGCAGACGATCATGCTGAACTACATCCTCAGCTCCCTGTACGACCTGTGTGCGACGCGGGTGGAGGCGGACCTGTTAGAGGCGGCCAAGGCGGAGTTCAAGGCTTCTGTGATGATGATGCGAGACAGCACCACCAACAGTGCCGAGGACTTGGGTCGGCAGATGATCCACTTTGGACGGCGGGTGCCTCTGCAGGAGGTGTTCGAGCACGTGGACGCGGTCACGCCGAACTCGCTGCGGGCGGCGGCGGAGAAGTACTTTGGTTGTGTGCAGCCGACGGTGTCCAGTATTGGGGCGAGCAGCACCTTGCCGAAGTACGACCCGCTGTCGGTGGTGTCGAACATTGTGAAGCCGCAGCTAGCACCGGACCAATTTCCTGCGGAAGCCCGTGCGTGCCCGCTGTAAAGAGGCTGCCCCGATAGCCGCTCTGTGTAAGTTGCAGAACTGACAATTGTCATGCGCAAAGCTTTATGCTAGTTGTTGCTGGTTTTTTTTTTCTTTGATTTCTGTTGCATTTTGTTCTTGGTTGTTGTTGCCTTTTTGTCTTTTTCGTTTGCAATTACGGGTTGTGGTGGACTCCAATTATTACTACTACTACTACTACTATTCTTATTCACACACTGATCTACGATTATGTTAATTTGACGCTAATTCACCATACCACATAAAATGGAGTACTTACGAAGCCAGATGAAGAACAATCCTGTTTTCAAATGTGGTTAAGCATGGAGCCTGTTTCTGTTTTAAGCAAACAAACAAAAAAGGCAGACTATGACGGCACTGAGTGCCTGCCGCGGACGTCGACGCTGGACTCTGGAGTGATACGTCAATTTTGAAGGCAATGTTACAAAGGCAGCTTGCATTTATACAAAAAAGTCGCTTTTTTTAAGCATTTTGTGGCGCTCATGCCGCACCACACTCCTTTACCTCTTTCGCTCGTATTCTCTGCCCGCCGCTGCACATTACAAGTTCAAAGCCGCACACAGCAGCACAGCTTTGCAATCTGCTTTCATTATCATTATTCTATTCACACACACGCATTCATAGAAGAACGCCATACAATTACTTTTTGAGGGAATCTGGAATCGCATAGACCACGCCCAAATACGTTCCGCTTCGTCTACTACTTCTCGCATGTGTGTCCGATCAAAGCTTCTGCACACAACATTACGCACCACAAAATATTGAAAGACAGCATTTTATTCTTGTAATTGTGTTTACATGAGTCAGTCGGGATATGACAACGCCAACACGAATGCGGCTCCTTGGTTGAGCAACGTCGGGCTGTGGTCACCCAGCACGCCGTCCTCCACTCCTGTCGCCTCACCCTCGGCTCTTGCACCGGCCACTGCGCCAAGTGAGCACGGAGAAGGTAAATCGAGTCAAAGCAGCAATGACGGCACAGACACACCTCGCAGAAGCAACAGTCTAGACATAATTAAGCACCAAGAAGGAAGCGTTAGTCAATCGGAACGGAGGGCAGCAAGCTCTACGCTGCAAAGCGATAGCCGGAAAGACAGTGCTACTGATGTCAGCTATCGTGAAGACTCTTCAGTAGAACAGAACGAAGCCATGTCGAGTGCGGAAGAGGAGAGTCGGCAAAACAGTTCCGCAGAAGCACCGGCTCGTGCGCAATCGCTCGCAGACGCAGCAACGCCTTCGATTAGCGGTGAGAACCCACTTTCACAGTCCACCGGCAGCTCCGATGAAGAAGCTGAGCAAAGCGACGCTTCTTCATCCTCGATAGATGAGGACGTTGCAAATACCGCATCGCACGACAAAGCTCGCAAGTCAAGCACAGTTATGAATGCAGTAGACACAGCGAGTGGAGATGAAGAAGACGGTGTGCCGGAGGGCACTAGTGCAGAAGTCACCTCAGCATTTACTCGAACATCTGACGAAGAAGAAATTCAACCATTGTCACAGCCCCCTTCGATCCGAGATAATTCGGCATCCTTGAACGTTTCACCGTCTTTGGCTGAACAAAAGTGGAGTGCGTCGTCACCAGCCACTTCTGAAGAAGCATCCGGTAATACGGTAATTAGCCCAGCAGCAGCATCAACGCTGAGCACTCGCGACGCAGATCTCACGAAGTTACAGCCGCCGCAGGGCGATGATGGGAGTCTGACAAGCCAACACAGCTCGACACGAGGCAACTCGGAGCAGCCGCCCGCCTTACAAACCAGTGAAAGCGCAGACGCGCAGCCGCGAGCTGAGCCGTCTGCTCTCGCCTCTAATGCAGATGCCGCATCCGTGCCGTCCGACTCGACCGCATCTCACGCGTCTTCCGCTGCCCCGCCGCCCGCTCGTGGACGGAAGCGAGATCGATCTGCAACGCCAACAAGAAACGTATCGGCGGATGCAGAAAGGGCCGCGCAGCCTGCAGTTGCGTGGGTGTCGTGTGCCCACAGCGATCCTCCATCGCGCTACCGTGACACACCGGCGTACTACTGCACGTACTGCTCCTACACCGTGTGTGAGGCGTGCTGCGCGCTCATCCCCGCCGCGTCGCTGCTCAGCGCAGAAGCTCCAGTGTCGTCATCGCATCATCAGCGGCAAGAAAAAGCCGGCAACACTACGCAGAGCACAAAGGTGAATCACATGGTCGACAAGGGCGAAGAAGCGAAACAGCGAGGCTTAGAAAACGAGGAAAGTGCGCGTGGTGGTGGTAATTCGACAAGTATGGACTGGCTTGATGATGTCCTTCACTCCTCTGCCACGGCAGTGCGTCGTGGAGAAGCTGGCAGCACCGGCAGCGGCACAGCTCGTCAGGACGGAGGCGCGGCTACCCTGACGACGGAGATGCGCTCCTCTGCGCAAGTGGGGCCTCAAGGAAGTGTTGTGGCACACCACGTCAGCTCTTCCACAAGCGCGGCGCCGCCACTGTTGTGCCACCTCTGCCGCCGTGGTCACTTCCTTCGCGAAGAGGCGCTGCTGCATGAGTGGTGCTGCGAAGGCCCCGACCCACCGCAGCGGCGGCACCGCGGACACGCCCTTGTGTACAACACACAGAACTTGCAGAAGTACCACTTTATGCGAGCCCAGCGTGAGACGCGGCTCGCCTCCACGGCACCCTTGCACGCCTACCTCCTCTCTGTGAGTCCAGCTGCTCTGGGTAGCGACTCTGCTTTCGTGGGAGACGCTGAAAGAAGTCACGACGAAGAAAGTAGGCTGCACAAGAAACGCGCGCTGCAGCTCCGGCAGAGTCAGGTGAAGGGTGGCGCAGGTGCAGCAGCACGCAGAGACCCCCTGCCAGATCCGGCTGTGCATGCAACGCACCACCACGCTACGCGTCGCACCACCGCCGCTGCCCTCCAAGGCGCCGCCACATCCCTTTCCCCGTACGTGCGACGCCAACGCGGAAGCTCACACTCGCCTTACACCACATCTCAGCAAGAACTGCAACGCAGAGAAGCGACGAACAGTGGTCGAGGTAGTAGTGATTGTCGTAGTCCAGGCCCGTCCTGCGCGTTGCAGAACTGCGCGTGTGAGGAGGGCGGCAGCTTCGTCTTTGCCGTTCGCAACCCGCGGCTGGAGGTGCCGCTAGTTTGGTGCGCCGTCAACCGTCAGGAGCGCGAGGAGGCGCCTGCGTACGCGAGCGCGACGGGCAGTGCCTCGAGTCACCCGAACTATCACCATCACACTTCTTCCCTCAGCAGTGGCGGTGCAGCGGCGGCGTCTACCATCACCCCGCTGCTGCTGTGGCGGTGTCCACCCTCGCTGCCCGGGCTGCCGGCGCGTCCCTACCGTCTCACCATCCCCTACGGCCTCTACGCGTTTGCGAACGTCCACGCCTTAACGCTCTACGTTGCGAGCGACATCTTCCGCAAGGCTTCTACGCAGCTGGTTGGCGCACCCGCGAGCAGTGGCGGCGGCGGCGGCGGTGGTGGTCGCGGGTCCACACCGTGGCTCGATAACCTCGAGGGGCCTTCCCTGTTATCCATGCAACAGGATCTACAGTTCCAACAGCAGCAGCAGCAGCTGGCGTTTCTAACCTCGATGAAGGTGGCCCCCGCAGCCTCGCTGCGGCCACTGCTGACGGTGACAGTGCTGCACCACATCGCCACAACACCGCGCCCGATTGCGTTTCCACTAAAACTACCGACACACAAACAGGCACTAAAGTCCGATTCGTTGACATTAAACAAGCAGCTACGAGAGAGCGGGACAGAGTCAACGTCTGCGCCAGAGAGGTTAACGGGAAACGACGTTGCCACGGCGACATCGAATACTGCGGAAAGAACGAAGGATACTCCACCCAACGCGATGGCAGATCACGACGATGAAGAGAATGCGGAAGGCTTAGCCGCGCCGCGGGTGCAGTGGCCAGGTGGGCTGGCATCTGCCGAGCTTGCCTTGTGTTTGGATCACCTCCTGCACGGCCGCTCCGTCGCGGTCTACGGTGTTGGGTCGAAATTCTTCTTTCTCCATCACGTCGCGAGCAGCGCCGCGCTGCAGTCCTTTCACGTCGCAGTGGTAGACGCGAGCTATGGCCGGGTGGCCGCCGCTACGAAAGGAAACGCCAGCGGGAACAACAATCACAACAGCAGCGGCAGTGGCGTGGGTAAGAGCGGAGGTGGGCATCGACGGGGTTCAGGTGCGTTTATGGGCGGCAGCAGCAGCAACAATAACAACAGCGGCAACATTGGAATGAATAGTGGGGGACGCGCATCTGTGACGCGGCAGCTTCTGTCCATTGGTCATCTTCTCATGAAGCAGACTTCCGACGCGGCGGTGCTGACGGCAGAAACGCGCGCCGCCCTGACCGCCCGTGCCTTTGCGGCAGCCGAGGCGAAGCGCGAACGACGTGCAAAGCGCAGCGCAGCCCGCGTCAGGAAGAGCAGAGAAGTCGATGGGGGTAAGGCGTTACGTGGCGACCCGACACGGCAGCGACGCCACACAAAACTGTCGTTTGACGATGACGAAGATGGCGAGGACAGCACTGTGGAACAGTTCCAACCGCACGCCAACTTTAAAAGCAGCCGCGAGGTGGCGCGGGCGGTCTTGCGTGGCGAGGTTGGACGGTCTCCTGCTGTGGCGCGTGATGTGGCGGCGGCAGGGCTGCACGCGAGAGCCGCAGCAACACAGGCGCAACGCAAGTTACACTTTGATGACACGGAGCAGACAGCGGTGGAGGTGGTGGATGTAGACTCTGCTTCTTCTTCTTCTTCCCTGTCCTCGTTAGCATCGCCTGCGTCGACTGCTACCAATAAAACTTCCTCTGTTTCTTCTTCTACGGACAGTGAAGAAGAGAGAAGCGGAGGCGCTGAGCCGGAGAAGAAGTTAGGTGTACCCATAACAAGCGCCAGTCGTGCGCCTCTGGATGGAAGTGTCACGCCAGCAAAAGGTACGGTGCGAGAGGTGCTGCCCTTTGTCTCTCAAACACCGCCACAGCACAGCTGCAGCAGCACTAACAGAAACAACAACAACAACAACAGGGCCGCTATGCCAAGTGGACGCTCGCCTGTGACCGCTTTAGGCTCTCGAGCCCCCCCGCTCTTGACCTCTCCTGTCGTGCCGCGTCCTTCGCAGTTGCAGCAGCAGCATGAGCAACGACAATCAGAACATCAGCGTTACGCACTCCACAGCAGCAGCAACAACAGTGGCAGCCCCTCGCAATCCCAGCGACTGAGTCAGCACAAAACGCCGCAAGGCACCGCTACGCAACTGGATACGTGCACACAGGCTAGTGCCCTCTCTCCACCTAGTGCATCTCCGATTCCAGCCTTCTTTGAAGCGCTGCAACGGAGCGTGTTGGGAGAAGATAACGAAAGCGTCTCCAACCGCAACAGCCAGAACAACAACAGCAACAACAACAATGTTGATGCAGCTGGGCACCGTAAATCGCAGCACGGCAATGACGCGAGTGGCGTCGCATGCGTATCGCCGCGGCACGTCGTCACGTGCGAAGAAGTCTACGACGGCTTCGGCGCGCTGAGCTCGCTTCACCTGCCACCCTCACGTGGCGTCAAGGTAAGTCAAGGTGCGAACATGGATGCTACGACTGCTGATGCAGTCAGCCCTGTGCCTCCGGGTGAAGATCGAAGTGTGCGGTGGCGACCGCCCACCGTCACGTACGCAACCGAAGCCCTGCAGCGGCAGGTGCTGCAAACTCTCCGGCGCCGCCACGCCGCCCGGCGGTGTGTTCAGTGGGCCTCGCTGCCCTCCCCATCCGCCGCTGCGGCGCTACGCGATCAGACACGCACGTCGACCGCCTCCCACGCCTTCCTGGGCGCCCCGACCTCCGCAACGGAGTCGTCGTCGTCGTCGCTGCTGCTCTCGTCCGCATTCTCCGTGTCGCTGACGTGTGCCCACCAAACACGCCCGGGGTGGCACCCACCCGTGCTGCTCGTGCTGCACAACGTGGATCTGCTCGACAGCGACGAGACCCAACTGCTGTTGCAGCTGTGTGCGCAGTTCGCCTTTCCGCACCCGCACCTGCAGCTCCTGGTGTCCTTCGATGATCCGCAGTGGCCCCTCAGTCCGCTCGCGGCAGCGCTGGCGCGGGTGGGCGTGTGCGCCGTGCAGCTGCGCTCGATGCTGCTCCCACGTGTCCATGAGATGCGCCACGTAAGCAGCATTCACCTCTTGACCGACTTCGAGGCCGCCGCCGCTGCTGCGGGCGGGTCGAGCAGTGCTGGTGGTAATAATGCAAGCAGGCGTGGAACTGCGCGACGAGGTCGGCCAAAGAGTGCGTTGTCGGGTGGCGTCAATTTAGCCGGTGGTGTGCATGACGTGCAGGGCAGCACCGCCGCTACGATGTCGGGTGGCTCCTCGCACCTCCTGCAGGACACGATGCGCCGCGTGCTCTTCAGCCTGCCACCTGCCTTCAACAGTCTTCTGCGCATCCTGCTGGATGCGCAGGAGGAGGCGGGCGACGGCGTGTTCCTTCCGCTCTTCACGGTCACCGAGCGCTTTGAGCAGAGCGGGGTGATGGTGTCGCAGGGTCGGCTGAAGGCGCTGCTGCGGGAGCTGACGTCGAACCGAATCGCCCGCTACGACTCCGCCGAGCACGCGCTGATGGTGCCGCAGGTGGCGCGGCTGCGAAAGGTGTTGGAGGAAGTGACGACGCAGCGCGAAGGCGGCGGAGGGCCAACTCGGTAAAGTGGCGCGTTGATCATACAACTGTTTTGAGCTTGGACTAAGAAAAGAATATTTAGCAGGTTCTGGTTTTGTCTTTTTTTTTTTCTTGCCTGTTAAAATCTTCTGGTTTAATGTTTTTTTTGGCCTCCCATTTGTGCTGCCTCTCTTTGCGATGTTGAGCGCCTCTGCTTTTTCTATTTATTTAAACGCTTAAGCCAAAAAAAAATCTTTTTGTCTTTATTCACAACTGGAATGTAGTACGTGTATGCTTGGATCATCCTCCTCAGCGCCTTGTAATCGAAGAACTCTTAGCTGCAATTTAATGTGGCCGCTTGTCTTTTCTCGCAATTGACGAACTCAGCATCAATATTTTTTTTCTGTCCCTCTCCCCCTCATTTCTTCCGTAACTCAATAATGCACCGTATCTCACTAAAGGTTTGAATTGTCACAGCACAGATTGAAGCAACATTTTCATCACTTTAATTTTTGTTGTTTAATCCCGTTTCTCATTTTCTGCAACAGTCGTGCACATTGCGTTGCCTTTCTTGAACGTTACTTTCTTCTACCACATAAAGCGCACACTCACACACGCCACTACCCTTTAGAGGTGCTTATTGAAAAAGAAAGCACATACATACACGCACAACTACGTATTCTTTCGTTTTTCTCTCTCTGTCTCTCTCTCTCTCTCTCTCTCTCTGCTTTTCTCTTCTTTTAGTAGATTCATATCTGGCCTTTTAGTGCTTGAAGCGGAGCGCGTTGTTGCGATAATATTCACAAGTGCGGACAAAGAAAACCGCAAACGTTTTATTTCTCGGTTTGACTTTTGCATTTTCGGCTCAAAATACCTAGAAATCTGAAGAAGCTTTTGAGTCTTCTGGCGACAAAAATTTTCCGTGTGGCGATCTTGCTTCTTCAGTGAAAGCGCTTAAACGCAGCGCGGTGTGAACTCCACTTCACTTTTTTTCTTTCAAGTGAACGTTCATTTTTCTGGTCAAGTCTTACCACTTTAATTTACACACACTCAGAGTTTCATTTTTTCCTTTTCTCCCCAACGCCTCTCAATCGAGTGCGTTTTGTCAGCTTCAGAGACGTTGTAAATACTTTTTCCCTGTTGACTATTTTTGACAAAAATAAGAAGAAAGCTATCGTCTCACCTACCGCCTGTCTTTGCCCATTGCTGTTATCCTTTTCTTGATCCTATTGCGTGCCCTCTATTTTCTTCTTCGTCCAAAGCTCGACGCTGCCCTTTATTTTTCCTCTTGTCTTTAGAACTGTTGAGCTTTTTCTTTTTTCCACAAATTTTCTACCTCTGCTGCTATTTTAAATCTATAGTACTTTCGCCTTTCCTAGTGTTAATCAGCTTCTCTTTATTTTTTTCCCTGCTGTTTTCATTGCTTTGCACTTTCACTCTGTGAGTAAACCGGTTTTTTTGGTTTTTTCGCGTTGACTTTGTCTGACCTGTCATGCAGCAAAAGCGGTTTGATTAGAACCTTGTAGAATTGAAATAAGAGAACAATACAGATTTGTAAAGTCCCGGTTCACAAGCGTCGTTTTACGCCTCCCGGTGCAGCTGTGTTATATTTCACTTCATTTCACAATACCTTGCTACCTCGAAAAGCTACTTTTGTTTATTAAAGCAAATTTGCTGATTGTGTAGCCAGCACGTTTTTCCCACGCGTGCTCTTATTCACATACTTAATTTAGCACCTAGCTCCCTTTACATTATTGCTGTGCGCTTCATTTCAGGTGTGGACGCTAGCCATTTACCCTTGAAGCCTGGTCAGCACTTTTCTCTTTTCTCGATTTTATCCTAGCTTTCTTTCATTACCTTGACTTTTACAGTTGACCTTGCCACTTTTCAAAATTCAAGTTTTGTTGAAGAATAAACTGAAAACGCCTGCTTTTTACTTTCTTTTCTTTACGTTTTTACTTTTCTATAATTAACTTTTCACTCTTCTTCTTTTCTTCACCGCTTGCTGTTTCTTGCCTATAAGCACCTTTCCTCGTTATTTTTACTGAAAGGCTTGCTATACACCTAAAGGGAAACCTATAACTGCCCTTTTCTGCCGTTCAGTGTTTTTTCTTTTCCTTTTCTCTTTCACTATCCCTCTTGTTTTCCCCTTTCCGCCACTCTTTTCAGTTCCATCTGCTATTGTACCTCCTTTTTTTTAACTCTCTGATTTTAACGCTAGTTTTTCTTGTTCCCTTACTTTTTTTTTTGGCGTTCTGAGCTGCGCGGTTTTCTCTGCTGCGGTGAAAAAAAAAGGGTAAGTTTTCTAAAAAATAAAATTGGTTTCAAAAATTAATTTTAAACTTAATTGCGATGCCCGGTGTGGATTTACTCGACGCCTTTGCCGAGCTGGTGGTCTGCGTCGTCTTCAACCTCCCACGCGATGACAAAGTAGCGGCCACGCACCACAGCAGCGATGACCGCGACAACGACGACGATGACGAAGGCCCGGCTGGAGCGAACAGCAGCGGCACCACGCAGATTTTCTCGCGTGTGAACTCGATGGAGGAGAGTCAGTCGCAGGCGAACCCGCTCCAGCTCTCGCCGAACACGCGCGAGGTGGCGGCGTTCACGGCGCTGAACATCACCGCAGCGCCGATGACGTGCGCGGCCCCGTCTCCGCTCAGCGGGGCGAGCAGCACGCAGTCGCTGGACCTCTACCCCGGCGGAATCTGGAACCCAGCCGCCCGCCTGTCCTCGCCCCACCCAGCCTCAGGCGGCAGCAGTGGGGCAGCGGCCATGAACGGCGCAAACCCCAGCAGCTCTGGCAGCCCTTGTGTAAGCAATTACAACAACAGCAGCGGCAATCATGCTCTCAACAACAACAATAACAGTAATAATAATAATCTGAACGCAAACAGTACGGGTGTGCCGGTGCCGGCGCCACAGCCGCCGTCTTCGTCGCACCCGAGCAGTGTGGCCTCGTTGAACACGGGAGACATCTCGACACCGCGGAGCGGCGGCCCCAGTGCGGGTTTTTGGAATCGGCTGCTAAATGGCAGCGGCGTCTTGCACACGCCGCCCCGGAGCTCCTCGTACGGTCAGTTTCCCAACACAGGCGTTACCACGAACGCCTCGAGCTACGTGCAGCTGACGGAGGAGGAGCTTGGGATGATGAGTGCAAGTGGGCGGGCGAACAACAATAACAACAATTACAATTTTAATTACAATAGTAACAACAACAACAATAACAGCAACACCGCTGGGGCGAGTTACATGAGTGGCAACGGTGGGGCAATGTCGGGCTGGACGGGGTACTCAACGCCGCAGCAGCTGGAGTGGGCCGGCGGCGACAGCCGCGGTGTGCCGACTCCATCAAACCTCTCTACGCCACTCTACGAGGCATCGCCGTGTGCCTCCTCTACGCAGCCGCCAGCCACACAAGTCACGACACCCACCGCCTCCTCTCCTCAACAACAACAGCAACAGCCGTCGTTGCGCTTAAATCCGCATGGGCTCTATATTGCAGCCCGGCGGTCTAATTCGCCGCAAGAGGGGCAGTCGCAGGCGAGCTCAAGTAGCGAATTTGTGGTCTTGTGAGCGCTGCGCAGGGGCATGTGCGTGCGTGGGTGTACTCAATAACCAAGAGACGGAGACTTTTGTATTTCTAATGCGCTGCCGCGCTTCTCAGATGATCTGTGTTTCTTTTCTTTTTTTTTTTCTCTGAGCAGACCATCGTGCGTGAGAGCCAACATTGCAAATTATAATGAGGTGTTTTATTTAAGCACATACTATAATATACTGAATCGCATTTCTTGACTTAGCTTATTTGCTGCCGTTACAGGAGAAACCTCCTCTGCGCCGATCTCAAACATTCAGCTACTTGTGTGCACGTTGTTGTTGTTGTTGTTCTTTTCCATCCTTTCTTTTTTTACTCTATATACGCTTTATTTCTCAATACTTGAGGTCAAAAAAAAAGCCCCTTAATTCCCTAAAGTGGCTTCTCTACGTAATTGAGGTACTTTCATTGCACATGCTAATCACTTATTCTCTTTATTGCCTTCTTTTTTCTTGGTTTTTCTTTCCCGCTCAACGCGTATCTGAAGCTTACTATCTTATTTGGTTTAAGTAAACTACCACAGTGATGCTTCTCCAGAAATTCTTCGTGTCAGTAAAAGCACGTGTTGGTGGCCGATGTTGTAAACTTTCTGTTTTTTTTTCCCCGTTTTCTTTTGATATGATAATCAATGTCTTTTAAACCAATTTCAATCCGCTGTTTACGTACGCGTAAGATCATAAAATTTTTACTCGTCTTCATTCATGGACTTGCAAGTACCAGAGCTATTCTACATTTTCACTTCAGCTGCTTTTATTTTGAATGTGTGTTCCATGATGGCGTCTTTTCCGCTGTGACCAACTATGCTAGCCCCGGTCCCTGAATTGATCGTAGAGTTAGGTCGAATGTGCTTTACTTCTATTTTTCTCGGCATAGACGGAAATTTTATCATATTTTTTTTTTCACAAACGTCTTTTGATTGCAAAGGTCATCTCTTCTTCTTCTCCGTCAAAAAGGAAAAACGGGCCTCCATTTGTTTTACTATTTCTGAATTTGATCTTTGCTGATAGTGGTTCTTCATTTCCGTTTCTCTCTCATATCATGCGCATGGGTCACTTGCGGTCGTGCCTTCTTGTTTTTCTTTTAATCTACATAGACTTTTTGTCTTTCACTATTCACCGTCTCGAACCCTTTTTAAAAACATTTTTGCTATTCTAAAAAAAAAGGTGTATGTTGTTGTTGTTCTTTTTCTCCCAGTAAAAAAGCGTTTCTGTTGAAAGCTGCCCTCACTCCTCTCATCTTCCATGTGTACTCAACTCCTTATCGCGCCTGTGCATTATGACTGTAAATCAACCCTTGATAATATGAAAGAGCTTTCGATGCCCTACAGAAGATGCTGAGCAATAAATCTGTAAAGAAGTGCGCTAAACAGCTGCACCCTTTGCACGACCTAAATGCAGTTAATTCGCCGATAGAAGTAAAGGCTCAATCTGGCCTTTGAGGCAACTGTGTTGGTCAACTGGAACACACAAATATAGCAGCGCTGCTTCATATATAATGTTTTTCGTGAACAATTTACGCGCTTTCTTCTTGAATCTCTTTCAGCACAATCTCCTTTTTTAACCTCTCGAATTCCCTCCACTCTGATTATTTTTTTGCAAACCAAATACTAATAACACGTATTCTTTAATTTCTTTTTGTTGTATACAGGCACTCACAAAAAAAAAAAACCCCTTCTCTTTATTCTTTTTCTCTCCGCCACTTCCCAACTTCCTGCCCAGCAGCTTATAGACCCTCTCACTCTCTCCTCCTCTTTTTCAATACAGAGTGTCGTGATGCGCGGCCTCGGGAGCACAGAGAACGGGCACCGCCACGGCTCTCCGGACGATCACGCCATAGACCCAATCTTCATTGCTCAGATTCCAGATGGCCAACTATGTGTCGTGGTAAGCGGCATGCGCATCGGCGCACCGCCGGCAGTTGTGTACGCGATGCTCTTCAACGAACCTTCAGATTTATTGCCGGAAGGGGAGAGCGACGTTAATGAGAGAGAGACGTTTCTTATGGACGGCATTCCTCCACAGCTAGCCGATCGGATGGGGCTGGCTGCGGCTATTAGCCGCGTGCGACCGGTTCGTCGGCACATTCACCGCATGAGCGTAGCAACGGATCCGGATGGCGGTTATGCTGTTTCGATTGAATGGACGAGCGAAGCTTCGCTCATGGAAGGCTGGCTCTTGATGCGATACAATTTGCAAACGGCTCCTATGATACCGGATTGGAGAATTGTGCGCACGCCAGACCCACCCCCGCGTAACCCAATGCTTGACTTCGACATCATCACTGGTCGCCCCTGCACATTCGGCATGCCACCGCACGTGGTGGAAGAAGTGAACGCGTTGTTTCACTTTCAGCTACGGCTAAATGGGCCCCCGCAATAACAGTTGATAAAAAAAGCGCTGTTTGAGTTGCATTGCGAGTCCTCTCTTTCCCTAACCCTGTGACCCTTGCTGTGTCTCCGACACAGCCACGTAGCAGACCCCAGCAGCAGCAGCACACCACAGAGTCTCGTCTCGGTCTGTGCTTCCCTTCCTTCTCCTTCTTTTTCCCTTTGTTTCTCGCTTTTCGCTACCTTTCCTTACTGCTTCTAAGCTCTG
>MDUD01008688.1:0-16157 GCA_002216565.1 Crithidia mellificae | reverse complement strand
AATTCTCTGACAGGAAGTCCGGATCTTGTCGTGCCGGTCCCTGCCACCGCGGCCCGCTGCGCGAGCTGCTACGTCCACACCTACACCGTACGCGGCATCACCAGCGCGCTGGCAGCGCTGCAAGCCCAAGTACAGCAGCAACACGCAAACAGTCAAGTTGCGCTGGACAGTGCGGAGTTGGTGGTTGAGGCGGTGATCACCGTGAGCGGCATCCCGCACTGCAGTTTGGCCTACGTGCGCGCGGCGTACAAAGTTACACCGAACTCGGTGGACGTTGCCGGCACCTCCACCTCTCCCGTGAGCACGACCCAAACAGCATCCGCCACGCTCACACCGGAGACGCCAGGGGACAAGACAGAGAATCCGCAACGTGTGGGAGCGGAAGAATTGGGCGAAACGGCACACGACGGCGACGGCGTGACCGACGACGAGGACGTGCACAACGATAACGGGGAAGCCCCACACGCTGCGCAAACGGCGGACGCGCCGGAGGCAAACGCACGCGCGGCGGCGGATACAGTGGTGGTGAAGCTCGCCCCGCTTACGCTGACTTCCGTGACAACCACCCGTCCTATCGCGACGACCTCACGTGGCCGCGCAGAACCACACGTTGCGCTGCACGGGTACAACATGGGTCGTGCGGAGCTGCTGGCGTCGCACCGTCGTGTGCGCCGTCTACAGGCCATCGACGCTGCCCGGCTGCGCCGCAGTACCCTGCGCAACGACATTCAAACTGTCCTTGTGTGGATCAAGGATCAACCCGCGTGGGACCAAAATGACGTGGCCCCGGACACCACTGCGACACCTACGCCAGAGGGGACGGCAGCTCCGGCACTTCCACCGGCGTGGCGCGACACCGTGAAGGAGATTGGAGAGTGGTTGGATGACTTTGGGGAAACGGCCGGCGTAGAGGCGTTGGAGACGCACCTGGCGGCAATTCGGGCCATCAAGATGGCTCTGCGCGCTGCACAGGGCAACGCCTAAAGCATTCGAGAAAACTGAAGCACGTACAACATGTTTAACTTTTTCCCCTTTTACGGCTGATCAGGTCTTTCGCGCTGCTAGCTGCTTCTCAGTTGAACAAAGACTTGTTTGCAGTCAAGGCTTCCTTKCATTGTTKTCTTTTTTTCTTACACATTTRGCGCACGCTTTCTCTCGACACAGGGACATGTGCACGACGATGATCATTATGGGCTCATTTACAATCGCTTTCTTTTCAATTTCGAAAAACAAAAAGAAAAATAACTTCTGAGTTACCTACATTGAACTAGAAACGAGACAAATGCTCAAAAGGTATGTTGCATGAAAAGTATTGTACTCTGCTAAAAAAAAAACCACCTGTTCTTCGAGAAAAAAAGAGAGAAAGAAAAGTCACGAAGCATCTCTGCGTTGGCTGGCGTAATTGAGCGTAGCGTCGGGTAATCTACACAACGTGATGTTGGTGTAAAAAAAAATGCTTTGTGACGGGGTATCTTGCATGTGATACAATTCATTACCTTTTGTCGATCTCTCTTTTTCGACCTTTCATCTGCCCTGACTGTTTTGTTTGTGCCTGACCCGTAACCACATTTACAGTTGTATCGGGAATTCAGAAACGCTCAGAAAAAGCGCACGTGTTTGAGGTGAACATCCGGCTTGCCCTTTGTTTACCGGTTTTATTTTCACTTCGCACGACGTTGCTGCTTTCACTCTCTTATACCTTGTCCTATCTCTTGAAAAAGGTGACTTTTTTTTCTTTTTAAACTTTATCAGATACCGTTCGTGAAATCAATTACAAACATATTTACATCATCTTTTGAGAAAAAGTTGTAGCAGGATGCTCCGTCGCACCACTGCCCCGTTGCTGCGGCTGCCGCACAACATGACGATGAAGGACCCACTGTGCAAGCAGGTGCTGGACCACTGTACGCCTATCGTGTACGCCTCCCTCCCGAACGGATTTCGCGTGGCCACCGAGTACGTCAAGGACTGCCCCTTCGCCACGGTCGGTGTCTGGATTGACGCGGGGAGTCGTTTTGAGGACATCCACAACAGCGGCGTCGCGCACTTTCTGGAGCACATGAACTTCAAGGGCACCGACAAGTACTCCAAGCGCGATGTGGAAAACTTGTTTGAGCAGCGCGGCGCTCACTTCAACGCCTACACCTCGCGCGACCGCACCGCCTACTACGTGAAGGCTTTTACCAAGGACGTGGACAAGATGATGGATGTCGTGTCGGACCTTCTGCAGAATGGCCGTTACCGCCGCCAGGACATTGAGCTGGAGCGGCCCACCATCTTGGCGGAGATGCGCGAGGTGGAGGAGTTGGTGGATGAGGTCATCATGGACAATGTGCATCAGGCCGCCTACGACCCAACGACGAGTGGGCTGCCGCTGACCATTCTCGGCCCGGTGGACAACATCGCACGCAACATCAACAAGGCGATGATTGAGGAGTATGTGCGGGTGCACTACACCGGCCCGCGCATGTGCCTTGTCTCCTCGGGTGGCCTCTCCCCGGATCAGACGCTCCAGCTCGCGGAGAAGTACTTCAGCAAGCTGCCAGCCACGAACAACCGGCCGCGGCTGCAGGGCGTGTACAAGGGCGGGTACACCGTGCTCTGGAATGAGATGATGGCCACGGCCAACACGGCGGTGGCGTTCCCCATCTGCGGGGCGTCGCACCCGGACAGCTACCCGCTGCAGCTGATTCACAACGTGATTGGACAGTTTCGCGAGGGGCAGTTCGACCAGTTTAGCGCGCAGCGCCGCAATCCGAATCTGCCGTGGGCTAAAGTGCCGAATCTAGTGCAGATGCGTCCCTTCTACACCCCGTACGAGGAGACCGCGCTGCTTGGGTACAACTTGGTCACGGCTCGCATGTCCACGAGCAACAACCGCAGCGATCCAAACTTTGCCCGCGACGACGCGCAGACGATCATGCTGAACTACATCCTCAGCTCCCTGTACGACCTGTGTGCGACGCGGGTGGAGGCGGACCTGTTAGAGGCGGCCAAGGCGGAGTTCAAGGCTTCTGTGATGATGATGCGAGACAGCACCACCAACAGTGCCGAGGACTTGGGTCGGCAGATGATCCACTTTGGACGGCGGGTGCCTCTGCAGGAGGTGTTCGAGCACGTGGACGCGGTCACGCCGAACTCGCTGCGGGCGGCGGCGGAGAAGTACTTTGGTTGTGTGCAGCCGACGGTGTCCAGTATTGGGGCGAGCAGCACCTTGCCGAAGTACGACCCGCTGTCGGTGGTGTCGAACATTGTGAAGCCGCAGCTAGCACCGGACCAATTTCCTGCGGAAGCCCGTGCGTGCCCGCTGTAAAGAGGCTGCCCCGATAGCCGCTCTGTGTAAGTTGCAGAACTGACAATTGTCATGCGCAAAGCTTTATGCTAGTTGTTGCTGGTTTTTTTTTTCTTTGATTTCTGTTGCATTTTGTTCTTGGTTGTTGTTGCCTTTTTGTCTTTTTCGTTTGCAATTACGGGTTGTGGTGGACTCCAATTATTACTACTACTACTACTACTATTCTTATTCACACACTGATCTACGATTATGTTAATTTGACGCTAATTCACCATACCACATAAAATGGAGTACTTACGAAGCCAGATGAAGAACAATCCTGTTTTCAAATGTGGTTAAGCATGGAGCCTGTTTCTGTTTTAAGCAAACAAACAAAAAAGGCAGACTATGACGGCACTGAGTGCCTGCCGCGGACGTCGACGCTGGACTCTGGAGTGATACGTCAATTTTGAAGGCAATGTTACAAAGGCAGCTTGCATTTATACAAAAAAGTCGCTTTTTTTAAGCATTTTGTGGCGCTCATGCCGCACCACACTCCTTTACCTCTTTCGCTCGTATTCTCTGCCCGCCGCTGCACATTACAAGTTCAAAGCCGCACACAGCAGCACAGCTTTGCAATCTGCTTTCATTATCATTATTCTATTCACACACACGCATTCATAGAAGAACGCCATACAATTACTTTTTGAGGGAATCTGGAATCGCATAGACCACGCCCAAATACGTTCCGCTTCGTCTACTACTTCTCGCATGTGTGTCCGATCAAAGCTTCTGCACACAACATTACGCACCACAAAATATTGAAAGACAGCATTTTATTCTTGTAATTGTGTTTACATGAGTCAGTCGGGATATGACAACGCCAACACGAATGCGGCTCCTTGGTTGAGCAACGTCGGGCTGTGGTCACCCAGCACGCCGTCCTCCACTCCTGTCGCCTCACCCTCGGCTCTTGCACCGGCCACTGCGCCAAGTGAGCACGGAGAAGGTAAATCGAGTCAAAGCAGCAATGACGGCACAGACACACCTCGCAGAAGCAACAGTCTAGACATAATTAAGCACCAAGAAGGAAGCGTTAGTCAATCGGAACGGAGGGCAGCAAGCTCTACGCTGCAAAGCGATAGCCGGAAAGACAGTGCTACTGATGTCAGCTATCGTGAAGACTCTTCAGTAGAACAGAACGAAGCCATGTCGAGTGCGGAAGAGGAGAGTCGGCAAAACAGTTCCGCAGAAGCACCGGCTCGTGCGCAATCGCTCGCAGACGCAGCAACGCCTTCGATTAGCGGTGAGAACCCACTTTCACAGTCCACCGGCAGCTCCGATGAAGAAGCTGAGCAAAGCGACGCTTCTTCATCCTCGATAGATGAGGACGTTGCAAATACCGCATCGCACGACAAAGCTCGCAAGTCAAGCACAGTTATGAATGCAGTAGACACAGCGAGTGGAGATGAAGAAGACGGTGTGCCGGAGGGCACTAGTGCAGAAGTCACCTCAGCATTTACTCGAACATCTGACGAAGAAGAAATTCAACCATTGTCACAGCCCCCTTCGATCCGAGATAATTCGGCATCCTTGAACGTTTCACCGTCTTTGGCTGAACAAAAGTGGAGTGCGTCGTCACCAGCCACTTCTGAAGAAGCATCCGGTAATACGGTAATTAGCCCAGCAGCAGCATCAACGCTGAGCACTCGCGACGCAGATCTCACGAAGTTACAGCCGCCGCAGGGCGATGATGGGAGTCTGACAAGCCAACACAGCTCGACACGAGGCAACTCGGAGCAGCCGCCCGCCTTACAAACCAGTGAAAGCGCAGACGCGCAGCCGCGAGCTGAGCCGTCTGCTCTCGCCTCTAATGCAGATGCCGCATCCGTGCCGTCCGACTCGACCGCATCTCACGCGTCTTCCGCTGCCCCGCCGCCCGCTCGTGGACGGAAGCGAGATCGATCTGCAACGCCAACAAGAAACGTATCGGCGGATGCAGAAAGGGCCGCGCAGCCTGCAGTTGCGTGGGTGTCGTGTGCCCACAGCGATCCTCCATCGCGCTACCGTGACACACCGGCGTACTACTGCACGTACTGCTCCTACACCGTGTGTGAGGCGTGCTGCGCGCTCATCCCCGCCGCGTCGCTGCTCAGCGCAGAAGCTCCAGTGTCGTCATCGCATCATCAGCGGCAAGAAAAAGCCGGCAACACTACGCAGAGCACAAAGGTGAATCACATGGTCGACAAGGGCGAAGAAGCGAAACAGCGAGGCTTAGAAAACGAGGAAAGTGCGCGTGGTGGTGGTAATTCGACAAGTATGGACTGGCTTGATGATGTCCTTCACTCCTCTGCCACGGCAGTGCGTCGTGGAGAAGCTGGCAGCACCGGCAGCGGCACAGCTCGTCAGGACGGAGGCGCGGCTACCCTGACGACGGAGATGCGCTCCTCTGCGCAAGTGGGGCCTCAAGGAAGTGTTGTGGCACACCACGTCAGCTCTTCCACAAGCGCGGCGCCGCCACTGTTGTGCCACCTCTGCCGCCGTGGTCACTTCCTTCGCGAAGAGGCGCTGCTGCATGAGTGGTGCTGCGAAGGCCCCGACCCACCGCAGCGGCGGCACCGCGGACACGCCCTTGTGTACAACACACAGAACTTGCAGAAGTACCACTTTATGCGAGCCCAGCGTGAGACGCGGCTCGCCTCCACGGCACCCTTGCACGCCTACCTCCTCTCTGTGAGTCCAGCTGCTCTGGGTAGCGACTCTGCTTTCGTGGGAGACGCTGAAAGAAGTCACGACGAAGAAAGTAGGCTGCACAAGAAACGCGCGCTGCAGCTCCGGCAGAGTCAGGTGAAGGGTGGCGCAGGTGCAGCAGCACGCAGAGACCCCCTGCCAGATCCGGCTGTGCATGCAACGCACCACCACGCTACGCGTCGCACCACCGCCGCTGCCCTCCAAGGCGCCGCCACATCCCTTTCCCCGTACGTGCGACGCCAACGCGGAAGCTCACACTCGCCTTACACCACATCTCAGCAAGAACTGCAACGCAGAGAAGCGACGAACAGTGGTCGAGGTAGTAGTGATTGTCGTAGTCCAGGCCCGTCCTGCGCGTTGCAGAACTGCGCGTGTGAGGAGGGCGGCAGCTTCGTCTTTGCCGTTCGCAACCCGCGGCTGGAGGTGCCGCTAGTTTGGTGCGCCGTCAACCGTCAGGAGCGCGAGGAGGCGCCTGCGTACGCGAGCGCGACGGGCAGTGCCTCGAGTCACCCGAACTATCACCATCACACTTCTTCCCTCAGCAGTGGCGGTGCAGCGGCGGCGTCTACCATCACCCCGCTGCTGCTGTGGCGGTGTCCACCCTCGCTGCCCGGGCTGCCGGCGCGTCCCTACCGTCTCACCATCCCCTACGGCCTCTACGCGTTTGCGAACGTCCACGCCTTAACGCTCTACGTTGCGAGCGACATCTTCCGCAAGGCTTCTACGCAGCTGGTTGGCGCACCCGCGAGCAGTGGCGGCGGCGGCGGCGGTGGTGGTCGCGGGTCCACACCGTGGCTCGATAACCTCGAGGGGCCTTCCCTGTTATCCATGCAACAGGATCTACAGTTCCAACAGCAGCAGCAGCAGCTGGCGTTTCTAACCTCGATGAAGGTGGCCCCCGCAGCCTCGCTGCGGCCACTGCTGACGGTGACAGTGCTGCACCACATCGCCACAACACCGCGCCCGATTGCGTTTCCACTAAAACTACCGACACACAAACAGGCACTAAAGTCCGATTCGTTGACATTAAACAAGCAGCTACGAGAGAGCGGGACAGAGTCAACGTCTGCGCCAGAGAGGTTAACGGGAAACGACGTTGCCACGGCGACATCGAATACTGCGGAAAGAACGAAGGATACTCCACCCAACGCGATGGCAGATCACGACGATGAAGAGAATGCGGAAGGCTTAGCCGCGCCGCGGGTGCAGTGGCCAGGTGGGCTGGCATCTGCCGAGCTTGCCTTGTGTTTGGATCACCTCCTGCACGGCCGCTCCGTCGCGGTCTACGGTGTTGGGTCGAAATTCTTCTTTCTCCATCACGTCGCGAGCAGCGCCGCGCTGCAGTCCTTTCACGTCGCAGTGGTAGACGCGAGCTATGGCCGGGTGGCCGCCGCTACGAAAGGAAACGCCAGCGGGAACAACAATCACAACAGCAGCGGCAGTGGCGTGGGTAAGAGCGGAGGTGGGCATCGACGGGGTTCAGGTGCGTTTATGGGCGGCAGCAGCAGCAACAATAACAACAGCGGCAACATTGGAATGAATAGTGGGGGACGCGCATCTGTGACGCGGCAGCTTCTGTCCATTGGTCATCTTCTCATGAAGCAGACTTCCGACGCGGCGGTGCTGACGGCAGAAACGCGCGCCGCCCTGACCGCCCGTGCCTTTGCGGCAGCCGAGGCGAAGCGCGAACGACGTGCAAAGCGCAGCGCAGCCCGCGTCAGGAAGAGCAGAGAAGTCGATGGGGGTAAGGCGTTACGTGGCGACCCGACACGGCAGCGACGCCACACAAAACTGTCGTTTGACGATGACGAAGATGGCGAGGACAGCACTGTGGAACAGTTCCAACCGCACGCCAACTTTAAAAGCAGCCGCGAGGTGGCGCGGGCGGTCTTGCGTGGCGAGGTTGGACGGTCTCCTGCTGTGGCGCGTGATGTGGCGGCGGCAGGGCTGCACGCGAGAGCCGCAGCAACACAGGCGCAACGCAAGTTACACTTTGATGACACGGAGCAGACAGCGGTGGAGGTGGTGGATGTAGACTCTGCTTCTTCTTCTTCTTCCCTGTCCTCGTTAGCATCGCCTGCGTCGACTGCTACCAATAAAACTTCCTCTGTTTCTTCTTCTACGGACAGTGAAGAAGAGAGAAGCGGAGGCGCTGAGCCGGAGAAGAAGTTAGGTGTACCCATAACAAGCGCCAGTCGTGCGCCTCTGGATGGAAGTGTCACGCCAGCAAAAGGTACGGTGCGAGAGGTGCTGCCCTTTGTCTCTCAAACACCGCCACAGCACAGCTGCAGCAGCACTAACAGAAACAACAACAACAACAACAGGGCCGCTATGCCAAGTGGACGCTCGCCTGTGACCGCTTTAGGCTCTCGAGCCCCCCCGCTCTTGACCTCTCCTGTCGTGCCGCGTCCTTCGCAGTTGCAGCAGCAGCATGAGCAACGACAATCAGAACATCAGCGTTACGCACTCCACAGCAGCAGCAACAACAGTGGCAGCCCCTCGCAATCCCAGCGACTGAGTCAGCACAAAACGCCGCAAGGCACCGCTACGCAACTGGATACGTGCACACAGGCTAGTGCCCTCTCTCCACCTAGTGCATCTCCGATTCCAGCCTTCTTTGAAGCGCTGCAACGGAGCGTGTTGGGAGAAGATAACGAAAGCGTCTCCAACCGCAACAGCCAGAACAACAACAGCAACAACAACAATGTTGATGCAGCTGGGCACCGTAAATCGCAGCACGGCAATGACGCGAGTGGCGTCGCATGCGTATCGCCGCGGCACGTCGTCACGTGCGAAGAAGTCTACGACGGCTTCGGCGCGCTGAGCTCGCTTCACCTGCCACCCTCACGTGGCGTCAAGGTAAGTCAAGGTGCGAACATGGATGCTACGACTGCTGATGCAGTCAGCCCTGTGCCTCCGGGTGAAGATCGAAGTGTGCGGTGGCGACCGCCCACCGTCACGTACGCAACCGAAGCCCTGCAGCGGCAGGTGCTGCAAACTCTCCGGCGCCGCCACGCCGCCCGGCGGTGTGTTCAGTGGGCCTCGCTGCCCTCCCCATCCGCCGCTGCGGCGCTACGCGATCAGACACGCACGTCGACCGCCTCCCACGCCTTCCTGGGCGCCCCGACCTCCGCAACGGAGTCGTCGTCGTCGTCGCTGCTGCTCTCGTCCGCATTCTCCGTGTCGCTGACGTGTGCCCACCAAACACGCCCGGGGTGGCACCCACCCGTGCTGCTCGTGCTGCACAACGTGGATCTGCTCGACAGCGACGAGACCCAACTGCTGTTGCAGCTGTGTGCGCAGTTCGCCTTTCCGCACCCGCACCTGCAGCTCCTGGTGTCCTTCGATGATCCGCAGTGGCCCCTCAGTCCGCTCGCGGCAGCGCTGGCGCGGGTGGGCGTGTGCGCCGTGCAGCTGCGCTCGATGCTGCTCCCACGTGTCCATGAGATGCGCCACGTAAGCAGCATTCACCTCTTGACCGACTTCGAGGCCGCCGCCGCTGCTGCGGGCGGGTCGAGCAGTGCTGGTGGTAATAATGCAAGCAGGCGTGGAACTGCGCGACGAGGTCGGCCAAAGAGTGCGTTGTCGGGTGGCGTCAATTTAGCCGGTGGTGTGCATGACGTGCAGGGCAGCACCGCCGCTACGATGTCGGGTGGCTCCTCGCACCTCCTGCAGGACACGATGCGCCGCGTGCTCTTCAGCCTGCCACCTGCCTTCAACAGTCTTCTGCGCATCCTGCTGGATGCGCAGGAGGAGGCGGGCGACGGCGTGTTCCTTCCGCTCTTCACGGTCACCGAGCGCTTTGAGCAGAGCGGGGTGATGGTGTCGCAGGGTCGGCTGAAGGCGCTGCTGCGGGAGCTGACGTCGAACCGAATCGCCCGCTACGACTCCGCCGAGCACGCGCTGATGGTGCCGCAGGTGGCGCGGCTGCGAAAGGTGTTGGAGGAAGTGACGACGCAGCGCGAAGGCGGCGGAGGGCCAACTCGGTAAAGTGGCGCGTTGATCATACAACTGTTTTGAGCTTGGACTAAGAAAAGAATATTTAGCAGGTTCTGGTTTTGTCTTTTTTTTTTTCTTGCCTGTTAAAATCTTCTGGTTTAATGTTTTTTTTGGCCTCCCATTTGTGCTGCCTCTCTTTGCGATGTTGAGCGCCTCTGCTTTTTCTATTTATTTAAACGCTTAAGCCAAAAAAAAATCTTTTTGTCTTTATTCACAACTGGAATGTAGTACGTGTATGCTTGGATCATCCTCCTCAGCGCCTTGTAATCGAAGAACTCTTAGCTGCAATTTAATGTGGCCGCTTGTCTTTTCTCGCAATTGACGAACTCAGCATCAATATTTTTTTTCTGTCCCTCTCCCCCTCATTTCTTCCGTAACTCAATAATGCACCGTATCTCACTAAAGGTTTGAATTGTCACAGCACAGATTGAAGCAACATTTTCATCACTTTAATTTTTGTTGTTTAATCCCGTTTCTCATTTTCTGCAACAGTCGTGCACATTGCGTTGCCTTTCTTGAACGTTACTTTCTTCTACCACATAAAGCGCACACTCACACACGCCACTACCCTTTAGAGGTGCTTATTGAAAAAGAAAGCACATACATACACGCACAACTACGTATTCTTTCGTTTTTCTCTCTCTGTCTCTCTCTCTCTCTCTCTCTCTCTGCTTTTCTCTTCTTTTAGTAGATTCATATCTGGCCTTTTAGTGCTTGAAGCGGAGCGCGTTGTTGCGATAATATTCACAAGTGCGGACAAAGAAAACCGCAAACGTTTTATTTCTCGGTTTGACTTTTGCATTTTCGGCTCAAAATACCTAGAAATCTGAAGAAGCTTTTGAGTCTTCTGGCGACAAAAATTTTCCGTGTGGCGATCTTGCTTCTTCAGTGAAAGCGCTTAAACGCAGCGCGGTGTGAACTCCACTTCACTTTTTTTCTTTCAAGTGAACGTTCATTTTTCTGGTCAAGTCTTACCACTTTAATTTACACACACTCAGAGTTTCATTTTTTCCTTTTCTCCCCAACGCCTCTCAATCGAGTGCGTTTTGTCAGCTTCAGAGACGTTGTAAATACTTTTTCCCTGTTGACTATTTTTGACAAAAATAAGAAGAAAGCTATCGTCTCACCTACCGCCTGTCTTTGCCCATTGCTGTTATCCTTTTCTTGATCCTATTGCGTGCCCTCTATTTTCTTCTTCGTCCAAAGCTCGACGCTGCCCTTTATTTTTCCTCTTGTCTTTAGAACTGTTGAGCTTTTTCTTTTTTCCACAAATTTTCTACCTCTGCTGCTATTTTAAATCTATAGTACTTTCGCCTTTCCTAGTGTTAATCAGCTTCTCTTTATTTTTTTCCCTGCTGTTTTCATTGCTTTGCACTTTCACTCTGTGAGTAAACCGGTTTTTTTGGTTTTTTCGCGTTGACTTTGTCTGACCTGTCATGCAGCAAAAGCGGTTTGATTAGAACCTTGTAGAATTGAAATAAGAGAACAATACAGATTTGTAAAGTCCCGGTTCACAAGCGTCGTTTTACGCCTCCCGGTGCAGCTGTGTTATATTTCACTTCATTTCACAATACCTTGCTACCTCGAAAAGCTACTTTTGTTTATTAAAGCAAATTTGCTGATTGTGTAGCCAGCACGTTTTTCCCACGCGTGCTCTTATTCACATACTTAATTTAGCACCTAGCTCCCTTTACATTATTGCTGTGCGCTTCATTTCAGGTGTGGACGCTAGCCATTTACCCTTGAAGCCTGGTCAGCACTTTTCTCTTTTCTCGATTTTATCCTAGCTTTCTTTCATTACCTTGACTTTTACAGTTGACCTTGCCACTTTTCAAAATTCAAGTTTTGTTGAAGAATAAACTGAAAACGCCTGCTTTTTACTTTCTTTTCTTTACGTTTTTACTTTTCTATAATTAACTTTTCACTCTTCTTCTTTTCTTCACCGCTTGCTGTTTCTTGCCTATAAGCACCTTTCCTCGTTATTTTTACTGAAAGGCTTGCTATACACCTAAAGGGAAACCTATAACTGCCCTTTTCTGCCGTTCAGTGTTTTTTCTTTTCCTTTTCTCTTTCACTATCCCTCTTGTTTTCCCCTTTCCGCCACTCTTTTCAGTTCCATCTGCTATTGTACCTCCTTTTTTTTAACTCTCTGATTTTAACGCTAGTTTTTCTTGTTCCCTTACTTTTTTTTTTGGCGTTCTGAGCTGCGCGGTTTTCTCTGCTGCGGTGAAAAAAAAAGGGTAAGTTTTCTAAAAAATAAAATTGGTTTCAAAAATTAATTTTAAACTTAATTGCGATGCCCGGTGTGGATTTACTCGACGCCTTTGCCGAGCTGGTGGTCTGCGTCGTCTTCAACCTCCCACGCGATGACAAAGTAGCGGCCACGCACCACAGCAGCGATGACCGCGACAACGACGACGATGACGAAGGCCCGGCTGGAGCGAACAGCAGCGGCACCACGCAGATTTTCTCGCGTGTGAACTCGATGGAGGAGAGTCAGTCGCAGGCGAACCCGCTCCAGCTCTCGCCGAACACGCGCGAGGTGGCGGCGTTCACGGCGCTGAACATCACCGCAGCGCCGATGACGTGCGCGGCCCCGTCTCCGCTCAGCGGGGCGAGCAGCACGCAGTCGCTGGACCTCTACCCCGGCGGAATCTGGAACCCAGCCGCCCGCCTGTCCTCGCCCCACCCAGCCTCAGGCGGCAGCAGTGGGGCAGCGGCCATGAACGGCGCAAACCCCAGCAGCTCTGGCAGCCCTTGTGTAAGCAATTACAACAACAGCAGCGGCAATCATGCTCTCAACAACAACAATAACAGTAATAATAATAATCTGAACGCAAACAGTACGGGTGTGCCGGTGCCGGCGCCACAGCCGCCGTCTTCGTCGCACCCGAGCAGTGTGGCCTCGTTGAACACGGGAGACATCTCGACACCGCGGAGCGGCGGCCCCAGTGCGGGTTTTTGGAATCGGCTGCTAAATGGCAGCGGCGTCTTGCACACGCCGCCCCGGAGCTCCTCGTACGGTCAGTTTCCCAACACAGGCGTTACCACGAACGCCTCGAGCTACGTGCAGCTGACGGAGGAGGAGCTTGGGATGATGAGTGCAAGTGGGCGGGCGAACAACAATAACAACAATTACAATTTTAATTACAATAGTAACAACAACAACAATAACAGCAACACCGCTGGGGCGAGTTACATGAGTGGCAACGGTGGGGCAATGTCGGGCTGGACGGGGTACTCAACGCCGCAGCAGCTGGAGTGGGCCGGCGGCGACAGCCGCGGTGTGCCGACTCCATCAAACCTCTCTACGCCACTCTACGAGGCATCGCCGTGTGCCTCCTCTACGCAGCCGCCAGCCACACAAGTCACGACACCCACCGCCTCCTCTCCTCAACAACAACAGCAACAGCCGTCGTTGCGCTTAAATCCGCATGGGCTCTATATTGCAGCCCGGCGGTCTAATTCGCCGCAAGAGGGGCAGTCGCAGGCGAGCTCAAGTAGCGAATTTGTGGTCTTGTGAGCGCTGCGCAGGGGCATGTGCGTGCGTGGGTGTACTCAATAACCAAGAGACGGAGACTTTTGTATTTCTAATGCGCTGCCGCGCTTCTCAGATGATCTGTGTTTCTTTTCTTTTTTTTTTTCTCTGAGCAGACCATCGTGCGTGAGAGCCAACATTGCAAATTATAATGAGGTGTTTTATTTAAGCACATACTATAATATACTGAATCGCATTTCTTGACTTAGCTTATTTGCTGCCGTTACAGGAGAAACCTCCTCTGCGCCGATCTCAAACATTCAGCTACTTGTGTGCACGTTGTTGTTGTTGTTGTTCTTTTCCATCCTTTCTTTTTTTACTCTATATACGCTTTATTTCTCAATACTTGAGGTCAAAAAAAAAGCCCCTTAATTCCCTAAAGTGGCTTCTCTACGTAATTGAGGTACTTTCATTGCACATGCTAATCACTTATTCTCTTTATTGCCTTCTTTTTTCTTGGTTTTTCTTTCCCGCTCAACGCGTATCTGAAGCTTACTATCTTATTTGGTTTAAGTAAACTACCACAGTGATGCTTCTCCAGAAATTCTTCGTGTCAGTAAAAGCACGTGTTGGTGGCCGATGTTGTAAACTTTCTGTTTTTTTTTCCCCGTTTTCTTTTGATATGATAATCAATGTCTTTTAAACCAATTTCAATCCGCTGTTTACGTACGCGTAAGATCATAAAATTTTTACTCGTCTTCATTCATGGACTTGCAAGTACCAGAGCTATTCTACATTTTCACTTCAGCTGCTTTTATTTTGAATGTGTGTTCCATGATGGCGTCTTTTCCGCTGTGACCAACTATGCTAGCCCCGGTCCCTGAATTGATCGTAGAGTTAGGTCGAATGTGCTTTACTTCTATTTTTCTCGGCATAGACGGAAATTTTATCATATTTTTTTTTTCACAAACGTCTTTTGATTGCAAAGGTCATCTCTTCTTCTTCTCCGTCAAAAAGGAAAAACGGGCCTCCATTTGTTTTACTATTTCTGAATTTGATCTTTGCTGATAGTGGTTCTTCATTTCCGTTTCTCTCTCATATCATGCGCATGGGTCACTTGCGGTCGTGCCTTCTTGTTTTTCTTTTAATCTACATAGACTTTTTGTCTTTCACTATTCACCGTCTCGAACCCTTTTTAAAAACATTTTTGCTATTCTAAAAAAAAAGGTGTATGTTGTTGTTGTTCTTTTTCTCCCAGTAAAAAAGCGTTTCTGTTGAAAGCTGCCCTCACTCCTCTCATCTTCCATGTGTACTCAACTCCTTATCGCGCCTGTGCATTATGACTGTAAATCAACCCTTGATAATATGAAAGAGCTTTCGATGCCCTACAGAAGATGCTGAGCAATAAATCTGTAAAGAAGTGCGCTAAACAGCTGCACCCTTTGCACGACCTAAATGCAGTTAATTCGCCGATAGAAGTAAAGGCTCAATCTGGCCTTTGAGGCAACTGTGTTGGTCAACTGGAACACACAAATATAGCAGCGCTGCTTCATATATAATGTTTTTCGTGAACAATTTACGCGCTTTCTTCTTGAATCTCTTTCAGCACAATCTCCTTTTTTAACCTCTCGAATTCCCTCCACTCTGATTATTTTTTTGCAAACCAAATACTAATAACACGTATTCTTTAATTTCTTTTTGTTGTATACAGGCACTCACAAAAAAAAAAAACCCCTTCTCTTTATTCTTTTTCTCTCCGCCACTTCCCAACTTCCTGCCCAGCAGCTTATAGACCCTCTCACTCTCTCCTCCTCTTTTTCAATACAGAGTGTCGTGATGCGCGGCCTCGGGAGCACAGAGAACGGGCACCGCCACGGCTCTCCGGACGATCACGCCATAGACCCAATCTTCATTGCTCAGATTCCAGATGGCCAACTATGTGTCGTGGTAAGCGGCATGCGCATCGGCGCACCGCCGGCAGTTGTGTACGCGATGCTCTTCAACGAACCTTCAGATTTATTGCCGGAAGGGGAGAGCGACGTTAATGAGAGAGAGACGTTTCTTATGGACGGCATTCCTCCACAGCTAGCCGATCGGATGGGGCTGGCTGCGGCTATTAGCCGCGTGCGACCGGTTCGTCGGCACATTCACCGCATGAGCGTAGCAACGGATCCGGATGGCGGTTATGCTGTTTCGATTGAATGGACGAGCGAAGCTTCGCTCATGGAAGGCTGGCTCTTGATGCGATACAATTTGCAAACGGCTCCTATGATACCGGATTGGAGAATTGTGCGCACGCCAGACCCACCCCCGCGTAACCCAATGCTTGACTTCGACATCATCACTGGTCGCCCCTGCACATTCGGCATGCCACCGCACGTGGTGGAAGAAGTGAACGCGTTGTTTCACTTTCAGCTACGGCTAAATGGGCCCCCGCAATAACAGTTGATAAAAAAAGCGCTGTTTGAGTTGCATTGCGAGTCCTCTCTTTCCCTAACCCTGTGACCCTTGCTGTGTCTCCGACACAGCCACGTAGCAGACCCCAGCAGCAGCAGCACACCACAGAGTCTCGTCTCGGTCTGTGCTTCCCTTCCTTCTCCTTCTTTTTCCCTTTGTTTCTCGCTTTTCGCTACCTTTCCTTACTGCTTCTAAGCTCTG
>MDUD01008674.1:0-10431 GCA_002216565.1 Crithidia mellificae | reverse complement strand
TCGTCTTCCTGAGAAAAGTGCGACAACAACGCACCCGTCACGCTGTCCCCATCGCCGTCACGCACCAGGTACTCATGCTCCGTCATGACACGCTCTGCCTCTGCGATGAACTCGTCAATGTAGAACTCCGCATCTATTGACTGCGTCAAGCCCACTCCGCCCACCGATGTGAAGGCTGGACTCTCCCCAATTCGGTCCCCTAATGAAGGCGCAGATCGATGAGGGAATTCCGACACACGCGTTCGCTGCACCGTGAAGCGAGACGCCTCCGGCGTCGCAGGGGTGGTTGGTGCCGCCGCATTCTGCGATGCTTCTCGCGCGTGTGATCGACGCGGCGACGGGGATGTGTGCCGATTATGAACAGCTGTCACGGTTGTCGTACGTTGTGTTCGCTCCGGTAGCAGAGGCAAAGAGTTCCAGTCAACTCGTTGGACACTGCGTGGGTCAAACAACGTTTTATGCTTTACAGGAGAAATTGCGGTGCGACTTGTCGCATTTATCTTGATACCCACCTCTTTTGCTCTTTCGTACACATTCTGCATGGCTGAAGCAGCAAAAGCAACGTCGCCGTCCACGGAGATCGTCTCATACCCTGCGGGAGACAGAATCGCGTTGCTTTCCACGTAGGCAACAACGTTGTTAGTCATGTGTGCACCATTCTTTGGTATCCCTGGACCTCCCTGTCGGTGTGCTGCGTGAACCCAGCGGCGAAGGCGCACGATGGCCTGGTGGGTGAAGGTATTTCCGCCAAGATACAGTGCACAGGTGCTCGCGAGGCTCTGCCCAGGCACAGACTCCGCTCGAACTCTCTGATACGCCGGCGGCACGGCATCAAGGCACGCGTCGTGCAGCGCGCAGTCCTCCATGACGAGTGTAAATGAGGGCTCGTCCAGGCTCTTGTTGGCAATTCTGTTGATGCTGGGATCTTCCTGGTTGCCCCCATCGCTGGACTCAACTACATCTGCGACGTCGCGCATCGATGCAGATGTGTCGGATGAATTTGAAAACTCCGCCCTCACAAGGCCACCGGCGAGAACGGCTGCCACCTCCGCTGCGTTGGAAAATGTGTTGCAAGACAGGTCCAGCATCTTTAAAAAAGGAAGAGCCACTAGTGAAGCAACTGACCCGTCTGCTCTCTGTGTCTCGGGGTGGGTGGGCCCACTTTGCTCAAGTGGCACGTTGCGTCCTGTCTTTTCTGCGTTCAAGTCGAGCAGTGCATGGGCCTCGTTGCGCAGCGCAGCGACGAGGCTGTCCTCGCTTGACCGCCGGCGACGATGCGTCCGCGGCGTCGCCCCCTCCAACTCTGACGACGTGTCGCGCACCCTCGACGACGCAGCAGGGGCGCGGCAAACCCCAAACAACAAGCAGGCCACGTCGGGTAGGACGGCATCGTCACAGCCCACGCCACGGAAGCTGATCTCCTCTATAGTCGTCAGAGCATGCGGTACCAAGCCTCGTCGACGGTTCTGATTGACAGTTCTGGTATGAGCTACTGTGCTGGTGGGGGTGGTAGTCGCGCGCGCTGCTTCTACGGCGAGGAGTGTCTGGATAAAGTGTAGCACGCCCCTGTTGCCAAGGGCAGCGTTGTGACTGAAGTCGATACGCGTAAGATGAGCCCATGCCTCTCCTCGAGGAGGAACGAGTGCAGTGGGTAGCGGCGCAGAGTATGTTGCGGCTTGGCGAGGTGCATCGAGCACAGCTGCTTTTCCTGCTTCACGGAACTTTGCGAGGTAGGTGGACAGGAAGCCGCGGACCCACAGCGCGTACATGTCCGCAGCTTGCAGATCGCACCCACGCAGCAGCAGTGATGTGTCAAACACAGATGGCAGCTTCGCCAGGTCTGCACCTAGTCCGGCGTAGGTGATGCAACGCGCGTCGGTACTTGCCGCGCCCCGCACGTGCAGCGGCGCTGACGAGTTCCACGAAACGTCCACGACGCCGATCACTCTGCAGAGAGCAGCCGTCAAGTCGGACGACGTCACGGTGGTTCCTCTAATTGGAAATGCCGACACGGTCGCACGCATTGCTCTGACAATGCCACAAGCCGTCAATTTGTTATCTCGAATAGAGAGTTCCGGCAAGAGTGCGCTCATGTCCCTTGGAGAAGAAAAACGAGGTGTGTCTGCGCCTCCGCTGTCGCTGGTTTTGCTAACGAGTTCCCCCGTGCGCAGCACCGCCTCCAGGTGCGCGCACAACGCCTCCACTCCCGCGTCCGTCAGCCGAACCGCATCGAGGGTCAAGGTGCAAAGTTGAGGAAGCAGGCGCATCTCAACTTTCGAGAGACCGGCGTCGTACGGCAGTGCAGAGGAGGTGCAAAGGCCATCGCGGTTTTCACTTTCCTTTGGCGTTTGTGTCTGGCCGTGTGAGGAGGCTGCCTTTGTAGATGGCCTGGCAAGAACGGCACGGCATCTTGCTGTGCGTGGAAAGAGCAGCTCCGACAAATTTTTCACGCCGTCATCACCCAACGCACAACCGCTCAAGTCCAATGCGGTAAGGTTCGCACGCAGCGGCGTTAACTCTGGTGACCACAAGAGCAGCGAGTGACGGGGTGACGGCCACAGTAATTCGATCGTAGCCGCCGATACGCTTGCGTGATTTGCCATCGTGAATGACGTCACACAAGCTTGCGTTTCAGCGACGCACTCCCGCACCAGCATCCAGATGGCGTGCCATTGGCTGCTCTGTAATGAAGACGCATTTGGCAGTACGACAGAGGAGGGAACGCTCCACGACACGGATTGCCCCGTCAGCCTCTTGTCTTTCAGCACTTGCAGGCAGGTGCGGAGATAGATTTCTGTGTCCTGCCGTTCGACGACTCCTACTGCTGCGGCAGGGCAGACGCAGTCGCGAATGTTTGGCAGAGGCGCAAACTGTGATGTTTTCCACTGTGGATCAAGAGAGCACGTATCCGCCACGCCGCTAAAGACATTGCCCATCTTCAACTCAAAATCGAACACAGTGTTACACACTGAGAATAGAGAGAGCTTCTATAGTTTATAGTAAAATAAAATTAACACAGTGTTTTCCAGTGTAAAACGTACTGTTTGTTCGAAAAGGCACAGCAATACAAAGCGGCGCGTATTAAACGAAAATATTTTGTAACGACAAGAAAAGCTATAGAAAGCAGCGTCTGAAAAAAGCAACAGGAAAAAAGTGTTGTTTCGGAATTGACACGATTGATGTGAAGCAGTGAGCTTTAGGATGTTATAACATTGATTTCACAGATGTAGGATGAAAATTCTAATTGGTTGGTAAGAACAAAAAGGAGAAACAAAACAGAGGGGAAGAAAAGAGTCAATTCGATTAGTCACATACAGTAACAAAGCTGAGCATTGTGAGTAAGCTTTTGTCTTGCTAGATGACAAAAGGAAGCTTTCCGTTGAAAAAAAAGTAAGATTTTTTCTATATTGAAGACAGCAACACGTGGAACAACAGCACCGCTACTTTAATAGCGAAGTGCACCGCATTGGAATCCAGGCATCCTTGAGATAATCAGCAGGCCTAAAAAAAAAAGCCGACAATTAGTGACACACTAGAAAGTGAATATCTCGCGCCTTGCAGGTGCGCCAATGCCAACGCCGCTTTGCGTCGAAGCTGACGCAGAGCTAAGTTGCAGATTCTTGAGCTGGACAACAGTCGTCATTGGAGAATTACAAGACGTTAAAACTCAAACCAGTCGCTTTCCTTTTACTTTAAAGCTCACTGGGCAGTACACGTTTTTGACTTGGTGTTGCTGTCGTTGCTGTTTTTCTTTTTCTTTTTTTATCACAGACGGTACGAAAGGAACGAAACCTTACCCTTAGGCATAGAAGCCGCAATCAAGAAAAGAAAAATGACATATCAGTACAAATGCAAGCTGTATGGCATAACAACCACACTTGTTGCCTCCAGAACACAATAGAACGAACACAGATGAAGAGCACACCGAAAAAAAAGGGAAAAATTCTGTTGTTTAGCGTACTCTGTCACAAAGAGACAGAAGGATGCACTACAAATAACAAACAAACAAGCCATATACAAAAAAGCAAAGCAATCATGAAACGCTAAAGGAAATAAATTAGAGTAGTAGAGCAACGCATTATGCCCCAGATCTCAACTAGAGGGAGAAAGAGGTGAAAGATTTAGAGAGGCATCTAAAAGGCGATACTTTCCAATAACGGTGACCAGCACGGGGCATTGCGTTTCCCTCACCGGCGCCAACTTGAGAAAAGGACAGAAAACCAAACATTCTTGTTTTCGTTGATGTATCTTAGCTGCAGAGGTTGGTGTAGCGGTTTGCCTGGTTGTTCATCAGCAATGCAATGATCAAACCGTACAAGCCAAGCGCCTCCGAGAAAATAAGCATCAGCACCATCGCCACGAAGATCTGATCCTGCTTGCCGTAGGCACGGGCCGCCGTATCACCCACTACACCAATTGACAGACCCGCACCGAGAGCCGCGAGGCCAGCCGCCAAGCCGGCGCCGAGATGCAGGTGTCCGGCGTAGGCCGAGTACGAGTTGTCGTCGGTGTGGATGTTATTGTTGATGATGACGGCAATAATAAGACCGTAGATACCCAGAATACCCGCCATGACGACCGGGACGATACCACGCATAATCTTCTCCGGCGCCGTGAGGCCGAGGTAGGCAACACCGACGCCCGACTTGGCCGCGCCATAAGCGGAGCCAAGGTTGGCGAAGACGAGGGCCACGGTGGCACCCATCGCGCCAAAGAAGCCGGCGCTTTGTGGGTACATGACGGAGAGGCAGACCGCGTTTTCATCTACGCCGTGCACCACTGCTGCACCAGCCGCCAGCAGCAGCGATGCGGCGCAGACCACCTTTACGGGAGAAACGGCCATGTTTGAAAAAGAAGCGGGCTAAAAATTTAAGTGTGTGTTGGGCTAGATCTCTATTCTTTTTTTTTTCCCCGCTGTGTCAGACGAAGAAAAGAAAAGAAAAAGAAAGGGAATGAAAGCTAGGAGTCGCTGATGCTGATCAGAAAGGTGGGTCGATAGAAATAAACAAGCGAAACCAGTGGTGTACGCACAATACAGAAAAACCAAGCGGACAAAAAGACAGGTCGCCTGAAAATTGTAATTAGAAGCTTATACGCACGTCGACAAATCTTGTTTTTCTTCCAAGTGAGTGCGTGTTTATGTGTGTGTATGTGTGTTGTCCTCTTCACAATACTTGTTGGACAAAAAAATGCCGCGCAGTGAGTTGAACTAAACAAACAGCGCAAAAGTGCAAATAGGAAAAGCAGGTTTGTTGCACAGATGGAAGGGAATGAATGATTAAGAGACAAGACAAAACATTGAAAGACAGCCTCAGCACATTGATTACACAAGAATCTGTAGAGCGTTGCACATTTACGCTTTAGTAAGACACAAACTCAAAGGGCCTCTCTGCATAAAAAAGGCGAAAGTGTCGTAGGTCTCGAAAGTAAAAACCTAACGCAGTCAACACAAACGGCATGACTATTAACTTGAAAGCTGCCCGTTGACACAATCTAATATTTACTTTCATATTTTTATATTTTCTAGCTGGAGAACTTCCACTTCTTTATATTGGAGGTGCTCGCAGCAGATGAAAAAATGAACGTAACAAAGAGCGAACGCACACCCACAAGAGAAAAAAAAGCAGCACTTTTTGTTTTCCTTTGTCACAACGCGCTGTAAAGCTGGTTGGCCATCTCTTGCAGCAGCGTCGTGTTTGTCACCACCACCCTGCTCAACTGTGCGTCGAAAGTCTTCTCAAATTCGAGATCAGGTACGATGTTGCGCACCACAGTGGATCGCGACGAGATGTAGTGCAGGCACGACATCTGGTTGCTGTTCACGCGCTGAATCCAGTCGTCCACCAGGTGCATCTTGCGCCAGTTCACCACCGCGATCGGCGACGCCGCGGTCGGCGTCTGCTCCTCCTCGAGACCGGCACTTGGCACGGTGAACACGCCCGTAAGCCGCACCTCCTCTGAGACAAAGCGGCTCTGCATCTGATGACTTGGCACCGTAAAGAACGTGGGCTCCAGCGCGAACATCATCTGCAGCTCCCGTAGGTAGTACTGCACCACCGGCACCGTCGGGTACTCGACACTGTCGGGCACCGTGTTCAGGTACTCGAAGAAGGAATGGTGAGCCTTGCGGTTTCTGTGCGGGGCGGCGTCGCCAGCAGGTGAGGCGGGTGCGCTCTCCGTGTTCGTATGATTCGGATTCTGATGGTTGTTGTTTGGGCCGTGGTGCGGGGTAGCGGCGTTGTCGTTGCCAGGGGCATCGAGGTCGTCGTCCACCATCGGATCGCCCACGCCGGCCGCCGCCGCCGCCGATGCCGGCTGCTTCGTCGTCCCCCCGCCCGTGCTCGCCGCCCGGCCGTGCTTCTGACCTCCCGACGTTGCGGAGGTGGGCGGGATGGATGTGAAGAAGCCCTCCAGCTTGCGAATACGGTGCGCGGTTTGGGCGTGGATGTGGGCGCTGACGCGGCGGTGCTGCCGCAGCTTCTTCACAAACGGATGATAAAAGCCGCGGAAGATGCTGTAGGAGGCGTGGAGGTTGTTGACACGCAGAAAGCCCACCACGAGGTCGACCAGGCGGTCCAGCACGTGGAGGAACTGACGCGCGGGGTTGTGAAGAAAGGCGTGGTGGCGTGTCGTGGCCGCCGCGTCACTGCCCTCCGCCCCATTCATCGTGTTGTTGTTGTTGTTGTGCATCGTGTTGCCTGTGTTGTTGTTGTTTCCGTTGTTGCCGTTCTGTGAGACCGCCGCTACGGATGCAGTAGCCGCAGACGCGGTGGAGAGGGAAGAGTTTCCGAGAGAAATGGAGGAGGAGCGGGAGTGGCCCGGACTTGGATGTCCGCCAATACCACCACCACCAGCAGCACCTGCACCGCGATCGCCGTCCCCTTCACTCGGCGCTTGTGCGCGGTAGTCTGTCATGTCCCCAACGAAGGAGTTTAGAATGGATAGGTTCGTCACCGCCACCACCGCGGCTGCCCGCTCGCCGTCAAGGTAGGCGGCGTGCAGCAGCAGCGACACGCACCACGACGTCAAAAGAGCAGACGAATTCAAGAAGCGACCGAGAAAGGAGCGCTGGAAGGCGGGCGAGGTGAGGTAGGACGAGCTGGTGTGCTGCGCGGCAATGAAGATGTCCTGCGAGGGAAATGCGGTGAACATGCGGTAGTGCGCCGCCGTCAGCCCTCGCACGTACGTTTCGAAGGTGCAGCTGCCGAAGAGCCGCAGTGCCTCTTGCGCGACGGCGTGCAGCCGTGTCACCTCGGCCACCCCACTCCGCGTCTCACTCGGCACCTGCGTCGTCGTCGCGGTGGGGCTACGGCGCTGCGGGTCCTGCTGGTAGTACTGCTGGTGCCGCTCCTCCCCCGGGTACGACATGACATCGGCGGTGGGGAGCGTGCGGAAGGCAAAGCAGGGCAGGTACTCCCGCGGGGTGAGGCTGCCCATCGGGGTGATCCATGTCCACGGCAGCAACTCCGCCTTCACGGACTGCCGCAGCGAGGGTGGAATTGCCTCGCACAGCATCTGGTAGCGCCGCCGCTCCCACGTCCCGCTCAGCACCCCGTCTCGCCACTCCTTCGAGATGGGCGGGAAGGCGGCGAATTGACCGGCTGCGGCGCTGCCACTCGCGGGAAACGGTGACAGCCCTCCGCTGCCCCCGAGGCCGCCAAGACGCCGCGAGGCGAGCGGCAGCGCGGCGTGGCAGGCCTGCCGGATGAACTCCGCAATCTGCGGCTGCCGGGACGGGCAGTCGGCCCACTCGCAGCTGTTATAGCAGCAGCACTCGACAAAGTGAAGCACGCTGCGCAGCATCTCGCCATCGAAGTGGTGCGGGTGGTGTTGCAGCCAGTAGAGGAGCACGGAGAGCACCTTCAGCTGGACGCGCTCGCACACCGTCAGCCACAGCGCCGCGCTTGGCGAGTACGTGGTGACGAGCTCCACCGCGGGCCGACTTGCAGCGCCACCGGCTGCTCCGCTGAAGAGAAGCCCGCTGAGGCCACCGATCTCGGCGGCGTTGGGGAAGCCGCCCAAGGCGCCGCGGTGAGGCAGCGTGGTGGACGCCGGATTGCTCGTGAGTGTCGAGGCCGGCGCGGTGCCGATGGCGGCGTTCGTCAGCGCTGCAATCGAGTCGTTCGTGACGTTCGGGAACATGCCAGAGCGCACCATCGCGATGAGGGCGGCGTCAGGTGAGGTGGCGGCAGCGGTGGCACGCACGTACTCCTCCACCACCGCACTCGTGCCGGGGCTCAGTCCATTACTCGGTCCACCACGCCCACCACTACTTGGTGGAGCTCCGGGCGATTGAGGCTGCTGGTGCACATGCGTGCGCGACGACGACGAGGGCTGGACGGCGCCTGGCTGCTGCACGGCGGAGCGCGAGCCCCAAACACCCAACTCCCCTCCGGTGCCCAGCCCACCTGAACCCCCGCTGGCCGAGCCGCCCACACCGCCACCGCCGCCGCTGTTGCCGTTTGTCGCGCCCGGGTGTCGGCGGCCGTGCAGCACCGTCTCACTCTGCGACCGTCGCGGCGGCAAGGAGGCGCCCATGCCGGGGATGTGCACCGTAATGCCGTGCACCTTGAAGCGCTCGAACCCGAGGTGGAGGGAAAGGGGTACGAGGTAGCGCTCCATCAGCTTCGCCAGCAGCACGTGAGAGGGTATGAGCATGCGGTGACGGCGGAGAAAGGCGTGGCAGAACGCACGGCCGCTCTTCAGGATGACATCCGCTGGGGTCGAGAGCGGCATGACGTGCACCTGGGTCAGCTGCTCCACCATCTGGTTCAGCGTGCCGTACAGCACCATCCCCGTGACCGGGTTGGCCGGCGGGAAGAGGTGGAAGACGTTGGCGTCCTCGCCCACCGACCACATCGGCTCGTAGGCCTGGGTCAGCAGGTACTGCAGCACCTCATGCGACGGTGGCGGGATGCTCAGCTGGCGGTACTGCTCCGTGATCTTCTTTTCCAGATCGGAAAAGAGCAAAATGAGGTCGGGTCGCACCGCCTCTTCCAGCCCACAGAGCGTAGGGAGAACCTTCGGGACGTGCTGCCGCTGCGTTGGTGGGGACGGCTTTCCGGGGAGGTGCGGCGCGCCACCACTTGTGCCGTTCGCCTTATCCAGGACAGACGGCGAGGACGCGCGCGGCACCGCCTCCGTGGTGCTGCCGGGCTGTCCGCCCCGCCGCGGCGGCGAGCCGTGCGGGGAGACCCGACTCGCACCGGGCTGCACTCCGCTCTCCTCGCTTAGCGGTCGCTCAGCGGCACGCCGGTCGAGCATGCCTTTGCGCAGCAGGTCGTGCGAGCGTCGCTGCCGTCCGCGACGGCCCTCCAGACCGCCCCCAAGCAGCCCACTCACCCCACCACCGCTACTACTGTTCAGTGCCGTCCCACCACCACCTCCGCCGGCAGCCGAGCTCAGCGACGGCGAGCCGGTCTCCCGCGACGGCGGCGGTGACAGGGGGTGGCTGGCGCTGGCGGACACACCCGAGAACGACGTTATGGCGCTGTGTCCTTGTGAGGCGGAGCTGGGGGCGGAGAAGCCCGCTGCACCTGCTGCTGCTGCTGTTGCGTCGTCTCGGTGATCGACCCTGCGCAGGCCCGCCAAGTCATCATAGGAGTCCGACATCCCCATCCCTAGACTACCACCACCGCCATGCATGATGTTGCTGTTGTGGGTGCCACCGTGGGAGAGACTCGGTGAAGGGCTTCCGCCGCTTGTTGCACCAACGGCTGCCGCGGCGGCGGTGGCGCCGAAGCCGCGCTGCGTGTGCCGCCGCTCATCCGCCAGCATCGCCATCACCACGTCGTGTTTGTCCGTCGCCTCCAGGTACGCGTACACCGCCTCGCGAATCGAGTCTGGGCCGAGAGGGCGTTGCAGCAACGCCTCCCCGCCGGCTGCCGCGGCGTGCGCCAGCGACGGCTCCCCTGGGCTCATCGGCGCGCTGCGGTTGTACTCGGCCCAAGCCGGCAGCGGCACATCTGCCGAGTAGAAGGCGGAGGCCGAGGACGCGATCGGGACGGCGGGCACCGCACTCAGCTGCGAGAAGGTGCGCACCGACGGCTGTCGCTGCAGTCCGCCCTCCCCACCCAGTCCCGGTGTATTGGGGCTCACCAGGCGCTGCAGGCCGTTAAAGGAGTTCACGGCGCTGGCGCTGGTCAAGGGGCGAGACAAGTTCTCGGTAGAAGCAAGGGCATCGACGTAGGCGGGTCGACCCATGGGGCCCGCAGCGGCACCAGCGGGGGTGTTTGTATTCAAAAGAAGGCCTGCGCTCCCGCCCCCACCGCTCGCCGCCCTTTCAGCCCCTCCCGCGGCGTACGACTGGAGAGTGAAGTGTTGTGTGTAGGGGGAGGTGGTGAAAGGGGCGGCGTTGGCGTGATCGTTGCCAAAAGAGCCGTTCTGCGCATCTTGAGTGCGGAAGACGGATGGCCGCGTAACCGGGTTTTC
>MDUD01008673.1:6346-20475 GCA_002216565.1 Crithidia mellificae | reverse complement strand
CCAGCTCCGCCAGCGCCGCCGACTCCGCGTCGTCGTCGTCCTCGCCGTCTGCGGTGGTGGGACCGGCAGAGCGGCGGGCAAGTCCCGTGACGGCCGCGCCGGTGCCGCCGAGTGCCGCGGCGACGGACCTTGATGCGCTGCACATCACCGTGGAGGTGGCGTGGCCGGTGCCCGCCGAGCCCATCACCGCCGCCACAGTTCCTTCGACTCTGCGCAGGGCGTCGAGCAGCGCACGCAGCGGCAGCACGACCACTACCACCACCACCACCACCACCCACTCCGACTGCGCCTCGCACCCCCGCCACCTGCGCAGCGACAGCGGCCAGAGCCGGGGCAGCGAGGCGGTGCAGCGCGCAAAGGTGGCCGGCAGCGCCGGTGGCACTTTCACCGTCACCCGACACGTGCGGCAGTGCAGTGGCGGTGCGGCAGGGCCGCGACGTCAGCCCCACCGTTCCGGCACCGCCGACGACGCCTTCGCCGCCGGCCAGCTGGAGGTGAAGAAGTTGACGTACCGCCTCGTCGTGCAGGACCGCCACACCGGCGCGGTCCTCGTCACGCAGGAGCGCCTCCTGTACGGGCAGATCCTGCCCGCCCTCGAGCGGGTGAAGGTGGTCGCCGGGTCTGCGGTGCCTCCGTGTCCGTCAAAGCGGCTGCCCAGCCTGCGCTTTGCCACGGAGGCCTTCACCGAGCAGCGGAGGAGCGAGGTCGAGGCGGTGCTGCAGGCAGTGGAGACGAGCCCTTTTTTGGTGCGACACCCCGACGTGCTGCGGCTGCTTGGGTTGGAGGCCGGCGGTGGCCGACTCGCCGGCTCGCAGAACCACCAGCGCCAAAGCAGCGGCGTTAGCAGCGGCCACCGCGAAGCAGCGCCCCGGCCCGGCCGCCGCGACGCTGCCGCCCGTAGCGCCGCTGTCCCTGCCACCGGTGTCCCTGCCGTGTACCTTAACTCCGAGGCTCTTAACCCGTACCGCGCGACGGGGGCGGACGGCAGCGGGGCGGGTGGCCCCAGCGGCTTCTGCCGCACTCCAAGTCAATCGAGCGTGCACACCTCCCGCTCCTCCGTGGTGCGACGCCACAAAATGGATGAGGTGACCATGGAGGACCTGGATCACATTCAGCTGGGCAACCTGATCGGTCGCGGCACCTTCGGCTCCGTCTACCTTGGCCTGCTGCAGACCCACCGCGGCCCGCTGATGGTCGCGGTGAAAGTGATGACGGTGAGTGAGGAGGTGCCCCCGGAGGAGGTCGCGAGCCTGCAGCGCGAGCTGGACGTGCTGTGCACCGCGCGACACAAGAACATCATTCGCTTCCTTGGCAGCTCGCTGAACAGCACCACGCGCGACCTTCGCGTCTTCACGGAGTACGTGGAGTGTGGTACGGTACACTCCCTGGTGGAGCGCTTTGGTGCGCTGACGCTGCTTGCCATTCAGCAGTACATGCGGCAGATCCTGCACGGTCTGCAGTACCTGCACAGCCTCTCCATCGCCCACCGCGACATCAAGGGCGAAAACATTCTCGTGACGAAGAACGGGCGAGTGAAGCTGTCCGACTTTGGCAGCAGCACGGGTGCCCCCCCTGACCCCGCAGCGGTGGCTGCGGCGGGGGCGGCGGAGAGTGCGGCCGACAGCGCGGCGGAGCTGCCGATCGGGTCACCGCAGTATATGGCGCCGGAGGTGATTCAAGGCGCCGTCACGTCGGTTCTCGCGGCTGATATTTGGTCGCTGGGCTGCGTGGGGATTGAGATGCTGAACCGCCCCATCTGGGACGAAAAACCAAACCTGAATCCTTTTGTCTTTCTCTTCCGCGTCAGTCGTGCCGGCACCCCGCCGTCCGGCCTGCCGGCGGAGGCGGAGTTGATGGCGATGCGTGCGGACGGCAGGGCGGAGGAGGCGGAGCAGTGCGCCGTGTACCGCGACTTCCTCCTCGCGTGCTGTCAGGTCGACGCGAGCAAGCGACCTACGGCGGGGGAGCTGCTAAAACACCCATTTATGACGCACCCTTTTGCGAAGCAGTTTCGCTGGATGCCTCCGGTCACGCCGGCGAAGAAGGGCGCCTCGCCGCACCAAACACCACCACCACCACCACCAGCGAACTCGTAAAAAAGCGGCGGGAACGGCGATTGCGAAAACAAAACTTTCAAAGGTGGTTGAGTACGTGGTAAATTTCTGTCATTGAGGGATGAGTATTGCGCATTCTTTCAGCTCTCAACAAAACTTTAGTAGAGGGGGAAAACCCCATTTGACAAAAGCATATGGTGTAAAAAACTTCTGAAGCGATTCTTTTTTCTTTAAGCGATATTTGTTATTGTACTCTGCTATCTTCGATTCTGTAAGGGAAAGTGCCATTAGTACTTCCTTTCTTTTTTCCATATTTTTTTTTTTTTCAATCTGTACCTTCCTATCCGCTGCCTACCTTTCCGATTGTACACTGTGTTGCTGACATGCTGCTTCCCTCCGTTTCCCTTTATCTCTTTGTTCCGGAGAGCGGTCTTCTGCTTTTCCTTTTCCTTTTTTTCTTTCTCTGCTGCCCTTTTATTCGTTAGTAGAGCGACTTGTGTTTTTGTTTCTGTTTGTTAAACTTCATTTTGAGGTTGCAACGATTTACAGAGCACAGGGCACACAAGCACACAGACAGAAAAGTGGGGAGGCGTTGTCTGCTTCGACAAAATTTGTAGAACTTGACTCGAAAACACAGTCCAGCTGCTCCTTTTCACATGCGTGTTCACGGCTGCACGGGGAAAAACTATAAATTAGAGCGGTGTAAAAGTGAACAACAATACTGCGACTATTGATTATTATTATATTTTATTTTAAACTACGTCTCTGCTTTACCATGTAACATGAGTTGTCCGTATGTGCAGCGGCAATTGCGCACATGCTTTACATCAAGCTTAAAAAATTTTCCGTTTCGTTTTTTTTTTTGGTGGCTTTCAACTGTGATATCGTGTAGACTCTTTTTTTAGTGCTGACAATTTAAATGCTTCGCAAGACACAGGTGCGACACACAAAACACAACAAAAGAATAAACGAAGCAGAAGTGCTCTGAATAACGCAGTTTTCTCTTGCGTCATTGTCGCAGCAACGTTGGCTTGCAGTAGCTTTCTTGCTCTTCTTCTTAGTGTTAAAGATGTGTTCTCTCTTACAGAGGGTGGGAGTACAAGGCCGAGAGCTTGATCTAGTCTATTTTTATTTCCTCTGCAGAGGTTCTTCAAGGGGTTTGCTTTCAGACGTCTCTCATGTCTTTGACTTTCTTTTGCGCTGTTTTAGCAAAGAAAAAAAAAACTTGATGGCAAACTTTTTGTATTGAACATAGTGGACTGCAAAGCTATCGACAACAATGAATTCAAACTCAAAACCTTTTTTTTTGCCCCTTTCCTCCTTTGTTTCTTGTCACTTTTTGTTCTTTTACAATCATTCCTGCATATTTTTTGCGAATGTCGTATTATGTTTCTTCACTGTACTCCACTAATGTACAGCTCACAAATAAAATTGAAATACGAAGTAGCTGAATTTGCTCTGTACTCGCCGAGAACGAGAGCGGCTCAATCTACAAATAAATAAAAAAAAAAACAAGTGCAATACGGAAACTGTCATAAGTAGAGGGGAAAAAAGACCCAAATAATATCAAGGACTCAGTCATACTGTAACACAAATCCACGAAAACTATTAATACTTTTCGCATCGCCAAGGTTCCGTATTACAATCGATTTAACACCGGCCCCTTTTTTCCTTTGTAATTTTGACTTGAATTGCCACCGTTATCTTTTCCCTTTACAGTCCGTTTATTGTTTGAAGCGAGATCTTTTCATTGTAGCTCATTTTCTTTTTCCTTTTTTTCACCTTTTTGTTACTGGTGTATTTAACGGCGATATATATATTTGTTCCTGTCTTGACGCTTTCATTTCAGTCATCATTGTACTTTATCTCTGCTGTTTCTTTTTCCTGATCCTTTCGCAGTTCGCGCCCCGCTTCTTCTTTTATTTTTTAAGATTTTCAAAAACGCTTGCTGCGCTTAAAGCGCGGCGAACTCATCTGTTAGGACAAGGCTGAATTTCTCGAAATACTTGCCGTGGCTCTCTGTCTATAGAGGAAAAAGAAAAACGTATCTTTCCTCCTCATTGATTTAAGGATTAATACACGGAAAGCGGAACCTACTGGTCAAGATACCTGAGGCAGTGGCAGGGGTACGGTTCCAACGTTTTAAACATTGGTGGCCAAGCAACCTTCATAGTATCTAATTAATTCTTCTTATTTTCTAGTTCTGAGTTTGCCTGACGATTCTGACCTTTGGTGCTTAATAACACTGCTGCTGGTCTCTGCAGGTGGGGCTACTCCTTTCATTTACTCGCCCCCCTTTTTTTTTTTGGTGTGTGTACCACCTGACAACTGCGCTATAAACTTGTAGATTTGAATTTAACCGGTGAAGCTGTTGGTAGCTCGCGTCTGTTTCTTTTTTCTCATAGTTTGTTTTTTCTTGTAAGTGTCTCAGCTTTGTATGGAAAGCGAAGGTAAGTACTCTGATAAGCTTTCCTTAAACAACCACACACGCGAAACGCTACACTAGTTAAAGCAGTAAGAAAAGGATTAGGTACCGCTGGCTACTCTTCCTGATTCACCTGGGAAGGGTCCACGAGGAAGAGGAATCACCAAAAAAGGGTGCTTCAAACAGAAAAATAAAGGTGGTGCTCTTGAGTGAACACGACAACAAAACGCAGCAACCGAAAGCAGCACGAGTTCTTTCTGAGCTGTCCTGCGTGACGGGACGAAGAACAATTGACAAACAACAAAAATAATTACAGAGAAGGTCTTGCGANCAGAACAATTGGAGGAAGCGACTAGGAGAGCAAGGAGTTTAAAGTGAAAAACCCCTCGAACAGGATCACGGGCGCAGCGCTACTACAAAAAACAGTTGTCGCCTCAACGAGCATGCAACCAAGTAGTGGTGCCAGCGACGGTGGCAGCGTGGCGCGTGGTCGCACGGCGGCCCGCGCTGGTCCTGCGCCTGTCCTCAGCGAAGCCTCCATTCGCCGCCGCCGTGAGCACTCTCGTCAGGCCAGCCTGGACATGGCGGCGCGGCTCGGCGCCAACTACGAGCGAACGGCTAGTTACATGGCGCAGACGCAGTCCTCGCTGCGCCACGCCTCTGTCGGGTCGGAGGCGAGCATGACGGGCTCCGTCCGCCGCCTGCGCGCCCGCCGCAGCGCCGAGCGCGACGACGACGCGAGCGACGTCGCCAGCGTGACGTCGTCGCAGTGGTCTGTGCGACGCCGCCGTGTCGGTCCACGACCGCTGCACCCGGCTGAGGTGCCCGCCACCACGACGGAGCGGGCACAGCGCATTGCCGCACGCACGGCAGCAGTCGCAGCGGCGCAGCAGCTGGTTGAAGGCGGTGCTGCTGGCGGTGCCGCTTCCACGGAGGCAACAGACGCCAACGGGGTGCGGCTGCGTGGCAACCCGGTGGTGGTGCGTGGCGGTGCGCGGGTGTCTGCCTCGCGCAAGTCCTCCGTCGCCGTCTCCGAGGAAGGTTCGCCCAATGCGCAGTCCGGGCAGCGGCTGAGTCTCTCTGCGAGCGGCGCCGCCTCGCCCACGCTGACCACGGTAACGGTGTCGGACGAGGACACCGGCGAGCTGTCCAAGTCGGGCGTGTCGGTCTCCCTCAGCCCCATCACCTCCGGCGCCCGCTCCGGCCGCAAGTCGCTGCACCACACCCGCCACGGCAGCGGTGGCGGTGCGGCGAGGAACGGGTCGGACTTTTTGAACTCGGCGGATGGCGACGGCACGGCGGACGAGTACGACGCGCAGGCGGAGCCCGTGCCACGCAGCACGCTGCCCGTCAGCACGGACGCGTACAACGCGGCCAGCCGCAGCGGTCCCGGCCGAGTCGCGGCGGGTGCTGAGAAGGGCGGTCGACCGCCTCTCACCCCGCGCGGGGACGCCTCCCCACGGCTCGGCAACAGCACGACGGTGCCAGCGACAACTCTCACCAGCAACACCGTCCATCGCCACTCCAGCAGCGCGGAGTATCAGCAACAGCAGCAGCAGCGCCGTCGCAACTCTATCGGCGACGCAGCCGCGCAAAAGCGTGGCACCGCCCTCGTTAGCAGCACCGCAGCAGCGAGCAGCAACGGTACGACGACGACGCACCGCGTGACGGAGGGCCGCCGCTCGGGCGCCGAGTACGACCCGGTAGGCCGCAAGTCCACCGGGGAGGACTCGATCGATGACACGCCGATCAGCGTGCTGAAGGAGCGCGCCAACCGCGAGGCACAACGCAACGCCCGGCGAGACTCCGATCAGCCGGTGGTGCCGCGGCTGGCGCTGGGCGAGATTACGGCGAAGCGCGATCGGCCACGCCGTTCCGCTGCGTACAGGGTCGCCGACGAAGGCCACGCAGAAGAGGGCGACGACACCCCGCTGACAGGCGGCTCGGTGCTGTCTGATGTAACAGTGTCCTCCATGACGGACTCGGCCACGCCGCACCTGCACAACGGCACCCGCAGCGGCCGCGGGCACGGCGCCACGCCGGACGACAAAACCCGCGCGGAGGCTGCGGCAAAGGCGAAGTCGCCGCCGCCATCGGAGGGCCGCCCCACGACCACGTACGATAGCCACGGGGCGTCGCCGGCACGGCCGGATTCGGCAGGGGCGAGCAGCCCACCGGGCAGCACCCACAAGCGTGAAACCGCTGCAGCCACACCGGCCGCTGCGACGGCGCCTGCCTCGTCGACATCACCGCCCGCGGCAGCACCCGCCTCGACTCAAGCCACGGCATCGGCCACTCAAACCGCAGTAGCGACCACCGCCGCCGCATCCGCGCCTCAGCCCGCCGCCGCGCCCGCAAAGCCGGCAAAGACGCCGGCAGCCGCCGCGACAACAACAGCAACAACAACGACGGCAAATTCGGCATCAGCACCCGCAGTGGCGACACCCGGCGCGTCGACGACAGGCGCGGGCCGGCAGTCCTCCGCTTCCCCTGCGGCGGCACCGGCAGCTGCACCGAGTGAGGCCAATGGTCGTGGTGCTGGTGGTGCCGCTGAGCAGAAAAAGCGTCGCAACTTTGAAAAAAACACCGCGGCGGGCGACAAGTCGGCCCCGCCGGCAGCGTCGACAACGAAAGACGGCGCGAAGTGCTGCGCGGTGATGTGAGCGAAGCGCGTCGCATGCGTGTGAAGGGAGCGTGTGACAATTGCCAGTGCACTGAGCTAAACAGCTTCGATGGGCTAGTCAATAATAATAAAAAGAAAAAGAAAAAAAGAGTTGGAAGAAAGCGAAAAATGGAGTTTTCTCTTGAAGACCTCTTTTTTTCTTTTTGTTCTTCATTTCAATATTGCTAATTTCTCTTTCTTAGCTCCTGTATGGTCCTTTTGCTTTTGCAATTCTTATTTCTTTCAATTTTTTTTTTGTGCTTCAGTGTCGTTGCTGGTGCTATATTGTTTGTAGAGTTAAGGCTGTTCTCACTGTAATGTTAGTGTTTTGAACGCTAAAAAAAAACAAAAAACAAATGCCTGGCGCTTTTTAATTTACTTCATTATTTGTTTCGTTGTCTTGTCAGTTAGTACATGGAATAGAATCAGTATGTCAATTTTACGTGTCTATGGTTTGTTGTTTTCCCTTATTTAAGGGTTGGATCCGGTTTTGTTGCTTGGTTAACAGCGGTGATGCCCGTGCAGCGATATCTTTTAGTTCCAAAAATTATATATTTGGACTTGTCTTGGTTGACTGTTAAGTGTGCCTCTGGTGCGCGAGATTTAACAGGGCTTGTTTTTCAGTTCTACAGCTGATTCACACCAGGCGATGGAAAGTACATGAAACATTTTTTTTTTTACGTTTAAAGTCGTTGTTTCTTGTATTGCCTTAAGTTCTTTGTTAATAGCTCGGCCTTTTTTTTTCACTCCCATTTTTCCTTCTTTCTCTTCTCTTTCTCCGCATTTTGACTTAACAACGCGTATTCTTTTTATTTTCTTTTCCTGTAATTTTTGTACATCTACGTTTTTTTTTGGACTTATAGTTTTTAAAGAGCATATTTCACTCTCTCTATCTCTCTTTTTTTTTTCCCGTTTGCTGAATCATTGACTACTGCTCTTGCGAGCTGTCATGCTTTTTAGAAAAGAATCTGCGCTTGTTACGTTTCTCTCACTGTAGCTTCTCTTCTTTTCTTTTTGACTTCTCTTTTCTTTCTACGAGAAAAAAGGGGGAAGCGGCTGAAGAAAGGAAAACTGTACATGGAGGAGTACGAGAAAGCGCGTTGCGACGGAGTTTTCTATCGTCACGTATCCCCTGCGCGAAGCCAGGTCACAAAAAAGAGATGGCACGTCTGATTTTTTTTCTTTTCTTTGTTATCTGCTGCTAGCACAGAGGGAAAAAGCTGCAAGAATGTAAAAAAAAAAGAAAAGGGCTTTTTTTTTACGCATTTGAACTGTCTTTCTTCTCGCGATTTCCTGGGCATGCCACTGTAAGTGGAGAACACACATTTAAATTGCACAGCTGCTCAATGGTCTTCAACTTTCTTTCTTGTCTGTAGAGGTTTTGCTGTGGCGAGTTTTTATGCGCCACCAATTGCTTTTTTTCTTTTCGTACTTTTCTTTGTGTAGCTTCTTCTCCTGTGCTCTGTTTACGGAGCTTTTTTTTTCAGCTGTAATGCCGCAATTTTGGTTTGTTTTTGTATAATCTAAAAAGGAGGAAAAGAGTTGCAAAATCCTTTGTTTTATAGTCTCAGCGCCACATTTTAAGCGATAATGAGGCCGTTTACTGCTTGTTTCACACTATTTCCTTCCAAAGGGCGTGAAACTAATTATAACAAAAACCACAGCAAAAAAAAAGAAAGAGTAGAAAACGTTTGAGGCAATGCAGACGTTAGAAACAAAGAGAAGCAATGCTGTCACACCCTACTTTTCCGCTTTGTGCTCACTCAGTGTCTTGGAGGGTTTGAATAATAATAATAAAAAAGAACAGATTGCTGGCTTTTTTGCAATTCATGTAGCACCCACCCACTTAGAAATGTGCCACTGAAAAGGGAAAACGCCAGACTGCTGCAGCTCTTTCCTCACTACAACGCAAAGACAACGCAGGAGAAATAACGCAGCTCTTTTTATTAATAACAAAAAAAAAAAAGAGAGAAGACAAGCTTTATTGGAATAAGTTGCCGCGGTTGTGAGTTTCTCTTCGCTCTGCTTTCTGTGTTGAAAGAATTTGCCTCTTCTTCTTTATTTCCTTCTTTTTTTCATTGATGCACTCCAGATCGTACTCGTAATACACCCTTCTGCTTTTCCGCCAATACATACGCCCCCTCTCGAGCAAACATAAAACGTTGACCATACAAAAGCAATAAACGAAAATCTAAGAGAACACATCCACACTGCCGCCTGCACGAGCTTTCTAGGATTCTTCACTATTTGCATTTTTTTTTGCCACGACACTTACCTAGCTCAGGTCCTATATACACCATCTCGTGACATTTGCTGTTCATTTCGATTTGAGCTTTTTTGTGTTGACTTATTTTGCTTATTTTTCTGCACCGATCGAGCATATTGGCAGAATATTTGATAGAGCAAAGCTGAGAAGTGAATTCTATTTTTAGAGCCCTTGTTTTTTTGCCTTACCTCATTTTTTTTCTCACTCCCTTTCCTTCAACATCGCAATCATGGGTGCCCCCAAGCGTCTTGGCAAGTACGAGTTAGGCCGTACCCTCGGCACGGGCAACTTTTCCAAGGTGAAAATTGCCCGTGACACTGAAACCGGTAAGGAATGGGCCATCAAGGTCATTGACAAGGAACAGCTGGTGCGGGAGCGCATGGAGGAGCAGCTAAAGCGCGAAATTGCAGTAATGAAGATGCTGCGCCAGCCCAACATCATTGAGCTGCACGAGGTGATGCAGACAAGCCACCACATTTACCTTGTCCTCGAGCTGGTGACAGGCGGCGAGCTGTTCGAAAAGATTGCCAGTGCGAAGCGCTTCGATGAGCCGACGGCGCGCCACTACTTCCATCAGCTGATCAGCGGTATCAACTACTGCCACCGTCAGGGTATTGCCCACCGCGATCTGAAGCCGGAGAACCTGCTGCTAGACGCGAATGACACACTGAAGATCTCTGACTTTGGTCTGAGCAACCTGCAGCGCACCAACGCGAACGGTGGCGGCACGATGCTGCAGACGGTTTGTGGCACACCGAATTACGTCGCGCCAGAGGTGCTGAAGGAGCAAGGCTACGATGGGCTGAAAGCCGACATCTGGAGCTGCGGCGTGGTGCTCTTTGTGATGATGGCGGGCTACCTGCCCTTCGATGACGAGAACGTCAACGCCCTCTTCACGAAGATTGAGCGCGGCGAGTTCCGCATGGCTCGCCACTTCAGCGCCGAGGCACGCGATCTTATCTCGCGCATGCTGACCGTCGACCCGCAAGAGCGCATCTCTTTAGACGGCGTCATCGCGCACCCGTGGTTTTGTGTGGATTGGAACCCGTCGATGCTCACCCAGAGCGATAGCCACACCTCACCGAACTCGGCGCAGATTAACAACGCGATTCGTAAGATGTAGACGAGCCCAACCGCAAAAACAACGAATTTGAAAGATTCAAGACCAATATTTCAGAAAAGGAGGCCGGGCACCATCAAAGAGGCACGTAGCAGGATTGTGACAGCAAATCGAAAATAATCACTTTTTGTGACCAACAAACGAAGGCAACACTTCCCCAAGTGGATCCTTTCATCAGTTTATAAACCCCTATTTCAGTTTTCTAGTTCATAATTTTTTTTTTGTGTATATAGTTAGAGGTTGCGACCTCGGCGAGGGACGACAATCCAACAGCTTCGCAGCTGCAACATTGCTGGGGGAAAAAAATAAGCTGACGAAAGAGAGAAAGTCCAGCAAGCTTCATCACAAAAATGAAAGAAAAGGTTTTCGTTTTCCCCTTCTTGGATTGCACGAGGCTGATATGGACAACAACAGTCAGCGCTTCTCTGCCTCTTGCTTTCCACTTTTTATCTCTTAAGACTCGTGCTCACGCGCCACTAATAGCTCACCGACTTTTCATTTCGCTGTTTGCACTACAAAGGTCTCTCAAAAGGTGGTATATTTTGTGGGATGATGCTGTGCAAACGCTGCTGTACGTGACTGCTTTGCTTTTTCTTCTTGTCGTTCACAACGACGGAAAGCATAAACATAAGAATATCGAATTACTGATCAGTTTAGTGCTTCTTTATTCCTCTTCCAGCGCTTTTGTGTTTTATTCGACCTTTTACTCTGTGTTGTGCGGCACCGGATCTTCTTTAGTTTCTTTTTTCCCTCTTTCGCACCTTTTGCGTTTACTTAGCTGCCTTGACCACTGTCGTTTTCTCTATTCTTTATTTTTTTTTTTCACGTCAAAGGTTTTTTTTTTTCAAAAGAAGTTTACTGTTTGCTAAATAGAATTCCCTTCTCTCTCGTGTCGTTTACCAATTACTGCTTGTTTTTGTCTTTTTGCTGGAAACGATTACTAATGGATTGAAAAGGAACTTGTTTGCATCAACAGCATTCAGCTTGTTGTATTGCCAAATCAAGTATATTACTATAGCGCTGTTACTGTTATTATTATCATTTCGATGTACCATTCTCCTCGTTGTTATATTATAGTTTTCAGGTGGAAGTTTTCGGCCTCATTATTTTAGCCTTTTTTCTGTTTTTCTTCGACCTGTACCCTTGTGTGTTTGCTTCAAGACTATTTTCAGCTGCCGCTTCTCTTTTTTTTTTGGTTTTAGAAAAAGCGAATCTCTCTTGAGGTTTTGAGTGTCAAACGAATGAAAATATGTTTTCTAACCTTCCAATCGTTTCTTCATTGACATCGTGAAAAGGTTTCTCTAATATGCTTTTTTTCCTTTTGGCATCGCCCGTAAGTACTTTTTTTCACAGCTGAGACTGAGAGCGATTGTGAAAGAAAACTTCTGCACACTCTCGCTCACAAACATGCGAGGGTATATTGACAAAGTCCACAAACGTTGTAACAAAACAGCACACGGTAAAGCCGTTTCCCACAAGAAAAAAAATGCGTTTTCATTCTATCTGTTTCCCTTTTTTTTTGTTCTGCTCTCGACAATCCTGTGTGACGTAATTGTTTCTCAAATGCAAACTTTTTCGTTGTGCCCACACTTTCTTTGACGTTTGTTCGCTTTTTTTTTCGAAAAATTCCCCAAACGTTTTGCACGAAGTAGAAAGTAGGAGAAAATAAAGAATGCACGCCAGAATCCTTTAGATGAAGTGGTGCGCACCACACAAACAGTTGCGTCTTCGGCGTACAGATCAAGCGCGTGCGTGACCGCGCCTCTCTTCGTTTTCTGTCAAACTGACGGTGCGTGGCGCAGTAGATTATCCCTATATATATTTTTTTTTGGTACGTGGTACATGTCTTAATGGGGGTGCGTGAGTGCGACAAACTCAAAGAGTTCGTGACATCATGGTGACGGGCTGGATAAACTAAAACTGAACACAGTGCCAGTCTTGACAGTTTTTTGAAGGCTTGCTTTTGTGGGTACAAGCGAAAGGAAAAAAAAAAAAAGAGAAAAGGCTAGAATAAAGGAGCGTGCTTTATAATTTTTTTCTCCCCTTTCGCTCCCTCTCATCGTTTACAGCTTTTAGTTTCCTTTTTTATTTTTCACCGTTCTCCCTTTTACTTCCTCTCTCGCAGCTGTTAATTATTTACGTTAACAGAATACATTTTAGTTGCCTTATCTCTTTTTATTTCCCGCGATTCACGGTACCACTGCGAGGATTCCTGCGATCGCACTCTATTGTTCTCGAGTTTCACTTCATTATCTAAGCAGTTCTACAAGAAAAAAAAAAAGATTTACAAAGTGAATGAAGTTTCTGGACGTCGTTTTATTTTTTCTTTCTTTTTCTCTTTACCTTTGACTATTTTCTTTTTTTTTTTGTACTTTCTGTACCCTTTTTTTTGGCTTGTGTGAGTAAACGTGCTTGAGTGCCTACCTTTCCTGCTTCTCCTGGTATTGTAACACACGCGTTAGTGCTTGCGATCACTATGAATTACTGAAACTTATCCGATGTCGTTGCAACGAACACAGCTATGAAAGCCCTCTTTGTAGCGTAGTCTTCCTCCCCTTATTATGCTATTTTTTTTTGGTGGCGCATTTTTTTTTGTTTGTGGTGTCCCGGCGATGTGTTGCGGTTTGAAGCGGCGACTCTCTTAATTTGGATAGAGGCCTCCCTCCAAAAAACAACAACCCGAAAACACAAACTCTCGATAGCAGCGACAAAAAATAATATTGCGAAGACGATTAGGGAAGAATGCACACTGTTTTACTTTCTTTCTGCTTGTTTGTAGGGCCTTTTAGAATGGATAAGCTTCTTTCAATTTACTTTTGTAAGTTCTCGACGCATTTGGATTGGCTTATATATATATATATATATTATTTTTCTACCTCTTTGAAATTTTTTTTGTTTGAACGGGTGCACGTCGCAAACTCTTCGATTATTGTTACTCGCTCAAACCTTTATAAAATTCCATGTGTGTCTCCCTTTTTTTACATTTTTGTTGTGTTGGCGATCGTTGAATGTATTTCTTTTGTGATTTTAATAATAATCATACAGAAGCAAAAGCATAACAAAAAAAAAACCTACTTGCTAGCGGAATGGAGCGGGAAAAAAAGACACCTTTTTTACCACTCAAATTGGCTGCTTTGCTGTGGTACTAAAAGACGACAGTGCTAGAATCTAAAAGGCCTCACATGCAGATTAGCTGAGCTTTCTGCCTCTGCAGACAGAGCGGAGGGAACCGACAAACTGCGTTTTTTTTTCCTCCCCTCTTTTGCTGTTGTGTTCTTTAAGTGAGCAGACAAATCGCGCGAAAGGGGAAGGAAAACTGAAACAGCAACCGAAAAGAAACGGCACGGTCTGATGCTCTTCTAGGAATTGAAATATACGATGCAGGACAAGGGAGCCTGTGCTTTTGAGGCCGTGCACAAATGCGTTTTGTCTTCTACGGTTTTTATTCTGATAGAGGACTAAAGCATATTCCTGTCTTGTTGGCTGGAGGGGATATCACGCGCTTAGCAAAAAAAAAAGAGGACTTTTTCCATTCTATCTACGTGTTGCAGTAAACGTGGCATTCTTATAAAGCTTTTCCATGCTCCTTGCTGCGTAATCAT
>MDUD01008672.1:0-10682 GCA_002216565.1 Crithidia mellificae | reverse complement strand
CTTGCTCGAAGTGAAAAGGGAGAAAAAAAAAAAGAAACCACAGGTCGCCTAAGCATTGCTAAAGAGTATCATGTCTGGGTGCTGCTTTGCGGAGCAGCTGCCCTCTTCCGCGCCACCGCCACGGCCTCCTTGAACTGCATCAGCAGCTGCAGCTGTTCCACGGAGCCCTGTCGCAGGCACGCGTTTTGATACCACTGCGCGACCACGGTTGCACTGGGTGGCAAAATGACACAGCAGAGTCCAGACAGGTGCACCAGACGGCAGTTGCGAGTGACGGTCGGGGTGTCGGGGTAGTAGCGGTACGCAGGAGAGAGAAGCAACTCCACCAGGGCCCGCCGCAGCCGTGGCTCCGACTCCGCCGACTCCGCCTCCACGTCGTAGTGCGCCGTCAGCGACTCCGCCTTCGGGCTGTTGTAGTAGCACGACATGGGCACCGCGTGGAAGTGGAAGCGCGAGGCGTTGGCGATGAAGGAGCCGAACCAGTCCACCACCAACGACGCGGCGCACACAAGCCATGACACCTTCAGGAAGTAACAGCACTGCGGGTCGTACTGCCTCGGCAGGCTGACGTCCACGCTCATGTAGCGCTCCTCCACCGGCACCTCGAACGCGGTCGTGCGACCCGTGACGCGGTCCATCACGGTGCGGGTATCCAGTGTAAGGGGGTTGTCGTGCACGAGAACCACGTCCATCAGCGACGGGGCGGGGGGGAAGGCGGAGGGCTGCGTGGGGTCGGGGATGTCGATGGTGATGCCGCTGCGGTGGCGCTGCCACTCTACCTTGCCGTGGGTGGAGAGGTGGACAGAGAAGCGGTAGCCGATAAAGCGGTAGAACTCGTCAAACGACGGCGGATGCGCCGGGTCCTCTGGCAACAGCATCACCGCCACCTCGCGCGAGCGCAGCCAGAGGTCCGGGCCGCGTGGGATGTACACCTCCGGCCGCTCCTGCAGCCATCGGTCGAGCGACTCCCAGCGAAAGGCGTTGCGCTCGCCGACCTGCGCCTCCATGTGCACCTCGCGCGGCGCAAAGTCGTCCGCCAAGTAGTTCCACAGCAGATAGCGGTAGCTGAGCATGTGGGTTACCTGGCCGTTGCTGTACATGCCGCGGTGCAGCATGCGCGTCACCGAAATCGTCTTGGCCGTCTCGCCAACCTTCAACGTGTGGGTCTGGTGTCCCAGAGACATCTCCAGCCGCGCGTTCGGCGACGGGTCGGCGCGTGGCCACTGCGCACCCGCCGCCAGCCCTGCGGCGTCCACGACGATCTGATACTGCTGCTGTAGTCGCTGCAGGACAAACTCCAGCAGCCGTTTCTTCTCATCCGCCGGATCGGCGTGGCCGCCCGTGGCGCTGGGGTTCGTGACGGTGTACTGATGCGGCGAGACGGTGTAGAAGCCCTCGCGCGGGTAGGCCGGTTTACTGCCGTAGAGGGGCAGAAGACGGCAGGTGCACAGCCGCGTCCAGCTGGCCAGGTGAGGCGGCTCCCAGGCGATGTCGGGGTGCCGCCACTGCCAGCGCCGCCGCAGCACCGTCGCGGTGCTCGCGCTTTCGGCGGATTGCGAGAGGGCCGTCACGTCCTCGCGCATTTCATCCTCCGCGCCGGGCCGCAGTGGGTTGATGGGTTTAATGGCAAAGAGAAGACTGTTGCGCAGCTGCACAAAACCCACCGTCACCACCGCCCCCGCCATCAGCGCACTCGTTGCTGCGTTGACGGTCGCGCTCGTCGCGATGGACCCGCCTGCCGCCGCATCACCGTCGTGGTGGTGGTCGCAGCGAGGAGCGGCAGTGGTGGTCGGCGCGCCAGCCCCTGACCGAGCAGCCGCACTACCATTACCACCATTTCCACCGTAGTGCAGCGGATCGTGCTGCTCCTGCTGTTGTTGTTGTGGATATGGATATGAAGGTTGATGAGGTGCACCGCGGTCTGCCGCCGTGACGGTGATGGGGGCGGGAGGCAGCCGCAGTGGAAGCGGCCGAAGCCCTGATGCAGCGACGCCGTCTAAAGCGGCCACCCCGCCTTCACCACACGGCTGCGCTGACGCTGTTGAACCTGCACCCGCCGCTTCTGTCGCTGCTGTCAACATTCGAGGCTCCTCCGCCGCTTTCGGTGATGCCCGCAGCCCACCCTCCACCACCCCCGCTGCTGTAGCTGCGAATGCCGCGTCTCCTGTTCTCTGCTCCGCTGTACTGGTGCCCCCTGCCCCAGCCGCGGCGTCGTCGAGTGACGTGGAGAAGGCGTTCTCCCCGCCCTCGCGCAGCTCCGTCATGGTGGTCCCGCGTGTGGTGGACGCTGCGGTGGCGTCGTCGCCGTCCGCGTCTGCCCGGACTCGGTGCGAGGTGGTGGGGGAGACGGGGCCTCGCCGCTCCAGCGCCGCATCACCGCCCTCGTCCACCGAGGAAACGAACAAGTGCGGCTGCAGGCGGAGCAGAATTTCCTCCGAAGATTGGAAGTGCACGCTGTTGTTGTGCGTGGGCAGGACCAGCGTGCGGCCATCCGCGCTGATGCCGCTGTGCGAGCGGCAGAACACCTCCGCCGCGCGGAAGTCGGACTGGAAGCGGTAGACGTCGCCGCCGGTGCTGCCGTTGCCTGTTCGCCCCTCCTCCCCCTCCTCACTCGTGCTGTGCGGGTGGTGGTGGTGGTGGTGCAGAGCGGCGTCAAGCTGTGGTGTCGCACCGGCAGCCCCGTCGCCGTGGAGGCCGACAGGATGGCCGCCTCCGCCCTCCACGCTGCTGCTCCCGCCGATGGTCATGCTGTCGTCCACGTCGTCGCCGGCAGCCTCGCTGTCGAAGTCGGAGTCGCCGCCCCCGCTGAGGCGGTCGTCGCGGCCGGTGAAGCAGCCCATCAACTCCCCCCACCCCTGATCTTCCAGCAGGAGGCGCGGCGACCAGAAGCAGGCGGGCAGCACCGCCGCATCGAGGGTCACCTCGAGAATGAGGTAGCCGTTGCGGAGGTCGCTGTCGACGACGTTGCAGCCACAGAACACAGCGTCGGTGCGGGTGCGAGTGAGGGCCTTGTGCCACGGCTTGACGGCGGGCAGCACCGCCGGTAGCCCAACGTGGAGGTGCAGGGGCGGCCCCGCGGCATCAGCGGCGGCGGCACCCGAAGGGTCCGCAGGCGACGCCTCTGCGTAACCACCACTGCTGACGCCACCACCAGCCGCAGCAGTAGCGGTGGTCGTGGTGGTGGTCGACCCGAAGCCGCCCCCGCCTTCCTGGTACAGCTTCGCGGCGTGCAGGCAGTACCACGAGCACACCGCCACGGAGACGGACGCGAGCGCGTCGGTGGAGAGATGCGTCGTGCCGCGCAGTGGCTCACTCCACGCCGCCCCGGCCACCGCCCCAATGCTACTGTGGTTGTTCATAATGCTGTTGCTGGCCGCCGCCCCGCCAGCTGTGGCCGGAGCAGCGCTGATGGAGTTCATGCTGGATCTCGCTGCACTGCCGTCGATGTACAGCAGCGAGCGCATCTGCGGGTGGGCTGAGGTGGCGTGGCGGCCAACGAGCGACGAACCGGCGCTGCGCACGGAACGCTCAAACGCGCCGAGGGAGTGGAGGGTCGGGTTGGCGGTGGTTTTGTAGTCGAAAGAGCGGCTGACCTGCAGGGCGGGGTGGCTGCTGGTGCTGTACGAGGTGAGGCTGTTGGCGTGGCTGTGGCGACTGTGGTAGCCGCCGCCGCCGCCGCTGCCCCCGGGTCCCGCAGCAGCTGCCGACACCGCGATGGAGGAGCTGGACATGTACAACGGCAGTCGACTGTTGGCCCCGCTGAGGCTTCCACCGACGACGACGCCGCCACGCAGACGCCGCTGCACCGACTCGCTGCCGCTGATGCTGCGCACGGCGGCGCCGGCAAGCGGGTTCGTGAGCGTTGACGTCAGCTGCCGTGGAGGCTGCATAGGCGGGAAGGCGATCTGCGACTGCGAAGTGTTGTGACTCGAGTGGAGGCCGTGGAGGAGGTGGTGCTGTTCTCGCCATGCCGCAGCAGCAGCCGCACCGGTGGCCACCCCGCCACCCCGCGGCATCGACCCGCGGCTCGGCATATTCGGCGACGCGAAGACGCTGCTGCTCGCCGTGGTAGTGCGCACCAGCAGCGGGCTGCTCGCCGCCGCGCCAGCGGTGAAGAGAGGGGAGACCCGCCCTGCCGCCGCACTCGTCGTGGACCCCGCAAAGCCGCTCCGCCGGCCGCCCAGAGGCGGGTGGTGGCTGAACGGGGAGAGGGGGGACGTGACAGGGTCGGTGCCGTGGCTCGCCGTGCCGGAGAACTCAAACAGGTCCGGCGGGCGGCTGTGGGCTGCGCGGCGCGGCACGCCGGCCACCGCGTCCTCGCCCACCTCCCCTTCCGCACCCCACGGCGCACCGCTAAAGTCGGCGGCGGCGGCAGCCGGCACCGGCAGCGTCACCTCAGATACGGGGTAGGAGCGAAGGCCCAGGCCGGGGATGAGCAGCGGCGGGTTCGCCGCAGCCGCCACCGCAGCCGCAGCCGCAGCCGCAGCCGTGAAGCTGTGTGCCGCCGCAGCCGCGGCCGCCCCATCTCCACTTATCGCTCCATCCTCACGCAGGCGATCCCCGACACCGCTGCCGGCTGCGGAGGCCCCGCTGTGGCCGTCCTCCTCGCCACCGGTATCGCCGCTGCCCCTGCCCGTCCTTGCCGCGCTCAGGAGCGTCTTGCTCGACTTACCAGCGGAGGCGCCGCCCGTGGAGGGGGGTGAGGTCTGCCCAGATGTGGACGCCGGTTGCTGCGGCGGCTGTTGTAGTTGCGGCGGCGGCGCTGTCGGTTCCTGTGGAGGCCAGAGTGTGTCGAGGGCCGAGAGCATCGGGTGCTCCCGCTGCCAGCACTCCTTCGGCAGCAGCTCAAACACCGTTTCCCCGCCATTATTGTTGAGCGTCGAGTGAAAGAAGAAGACGGAGATCCACTCGGGGGTTTCGTAGTACCGCTCCACCTCCCCCGAGGAGCCGTAGAAGCGACTGCGGTGGGCGGCAGTGCTGGATAGCACGCGGCTGTGCAGGTGGTACTGTGAGCGCAGCGTGTCGTCGTCGGAGGTGTACTCCAGCAGCGGTGTCACGTGAAGCGGGGGCCGACCGATGCAGACCACGTGCACTCGCTCCAGGCCCATATCATGCAGTCGCGCGCACACAATCTGCACGAGGCTGTTCGTGACCTGGTAGAACCCTTTGCCGGCGGAGACGACGGTGACGGCGTGCCCGCACAGGGTGAGGTGGCGATCAATGTAGTGGTGATTGCAACGCTCCAGCAAAATGCTCAGCGCCTCCAGCGTGTTCGACTGCTTGGCGTGCACGAAGAGGCGCTTGGCGGTGATGCCGTCGATGTACGCCTCGCGCTGTCGCACGTACGCGTCGAACACGGAGTCACCCTCCGCTTGCTGGGCAGAAGCAGTGGCGGTGGCGGCCGTCGGTGAGGTTGTGGGCCCTTTTGGGGAAGCGTTCACACCACCGTCGCTCTCCGTGAGGCCCCCACCTCCACTCCGGACAGCGCGGCCCTCGCAGTAGGCCGCCACCTCCGCCGCCAGCTGCTGACGGGCGGTGGTCTGCACCTCCCGCAGCACGCGATCTACGAGGGCCTCGCAGTGCATACGAATTTCCTCCACCACATCCACGTTGCGCGCCTCGCGCGGCAGCTCCAGCAGGTGGAAGACGTCGCTCAGCCGGCCAAACTGAAACTCCGGCTGCAACCGCCCCGTAAAGACGACACGAATGAGTGGGGAGGCTTTGCGCTTTGGCAGCTGCTTCAGCAGCAACTCACTCATAAACTTGCGAATGGCCCAGGTGAGGGCAATGCGGCCGTCGATGGTCGTGTCCCACATTTCGCGTGACAACTCGACGACGAGGTAGTGGACAGGGGAGAGTGATTGGAAGTTGACGCGGGTGGTGGGCAGCACCAGACCGCAGCCGACGCGCACAAAAGATGTCGCGGCGTTTGCGGTGGCCGCAGCAGCAGCAGCAGCAGCGGCGGCAGCAGCAGCACTCGCAGCGGCTGCGGCTGCCGTCGCCGACGCCGTGTTCGATGCACCACTCCCTCCTGCGGCACTCGTGCCATTCACCGTACCACCCACGCCGCTTACCCCACCTGTGCCAGCGGTGGATCCTCCCGCGCCTCCTCCTCCGCCGCTGTTCGTTGCCGCGCCGATGTTTGTGGCGGTCGGTGTGGAGATGGGTATGGCGGGGCTGCTGGAGGTTGGCGCGGACGCGTTCACCACCGCCTGGAGCATCTCCCGCACGCGGATGCGAAAGTTGCAGATGTGCATCTCCTCCCCTTCGTACAAAATGCGCTCTCGCAGCGCTTCGGAGATGAGGAAGAGGTCGGAGCGGCTGACGTACTGATTGTCCACTGTCACCTCCACGTGCGAGAGCCCGTAACGCTCCTGCACGTCCTGGTACGAGCTCAGAATGCGCGCCATAATTTTCCCTTTTGCCACCTCGTTAATGATCGGGCACTTCGAGGTGAGAGATTGGCTTACGCTGATGGCACCGTTGGCGTGACTCACCTCCTTTTCGTTGAAGGCCATCGCACGGCAGATCCAGCCGCCGGACGGGTGCATGAGGGAGCTGGGGACGGCGGTGCCGCCGCTCGCACTGTTGCTGACACCACCGCCTGGCGCACCTGCCAGCCCTGCCGTGTTCGCGCCTGCCCCGCCACCGCTGATCGGGGGGCTGCCCGAGACGGCTGACCCGCCAACGCCGCTGCCGCTGGCGTGTGCCGCGGACGGTGGTGGGAGGCCCGGACTGCCGGTATTGGCACCAGCAGCGGCGGTCACCGCGCGAGGGGACGGGGCGACGTGCATCAGCTCCCCGTGTCGGTTTAGGCTCGCGTTCGCAGCCGCGCTGAGGCTGAAGCTGCCGTTGCTGATGCCAGCTCCGCCGTTCCCGCCTCCGCTGGCGGTGGGAGAAGCGAAGGAGGTGAGGGACATGAGGTCGACGTAGGACCCAAGGCCAAGCGAGGCGCTGCTGGCTGGGCGTGCCATGAGGGAAGAGAACGACGGGCTCTGATCGAGGTGCGACCCGCCTGCGGTGAGGGGGCTGGCAGGCGAGAGCGCCGTGAGGCTCACCGCGCTGCCACCGCTGATGCCGTTCACACCTGCACCACCACTGCTGATGTTGCTGCCGCCGTTATGAAACGCTGGTGCGGGGAAGAAAGGGCGCAGCTCCACAATGGCCTCCACGAGGGTCTGCACGCTCTCCGCGGAGGCCGAGGTAGCCGCGGCAGCAGCAGCCGCAGCCGCAGCCGCACCGTGCCGTGCACCACTAGCACCACCACTGCTGAGGGAAGCTGGTGAGCCCGCAGTGGCGGGTGTTGACGTGGTGGCGGCGGTGGCCGCCGTCGACGTCGTTGGGTTTGCCAAGTTGAAGTTTTTGGGGCAGAAGAGAAACGCAGCCTTGGAGAGCGCCTCGCTGTGGGTGCGGAAGACGAGCGAGATAGGTGCATCGCAGCCCTGGGCAACGCTGGGTGGATTGCTGTGTCGCTGCTGCCGTCGCAGCGTCGCGCCTTTTGTGGAACTCATTTTGTTTCTTTTTTCTGTTCTGTTTTTACAACTGTGGAAAAAAGAAATAAGACGCAGATGCTTTGAGCGTTAAAGAACGTGAAAGCGAGCGTAATAAAAGAAAAGCACGGTGAAAAGTCAATTTCGCTTTGCACAACCGAAAAAAAAAATCAAGAAATTTTGCTTTTTATTCTTTTTCTTCAACACAACTCTCTCTTAAATTCTGCGTCACAGAGAGTTGCGAAATACAGAGCTTGATGTTCTGAGAGAGCTGGGAGCGAAAAAAAAAAAACAAGCAAAGGAATAAGTGAGTGAGTTACTTGCGATAATAACAAATCCCTTAGCAGGAGAAGAGTTCTAAGAGAAAACTGAAATGGCAACGATCCAGAGAAAACGCTACTATTGACCGTTATGTGGGCAACGCTACAAAGTGCCCTAAGCACCCACACACTCTTGGTGCAGCGTATGTACGATAAACAAAAGATAGGAGAGAGTTACAAACTATCGGGACAATAAAAAAGCCCACAAACGGTTGAAGCAAACGGAAGAGGAACGTAGAAATAGTCAATTTTTCTAAATGGGAAAAGGGGATCGTCAACATTTATTTTAATTGGAAAGAACCAAAACACTACCTTTTTTTTTTCTCATAAGCCAGTCGAGCGACACTTTAACAATTCTGGTAGACCAACTTCGTAACAACTTGCGTGTCAATTGATTGAGAATTTTTTTAAGTACGTTGCCTTCACCTTTTCACTCAAGCCACGTAAATTCGAAAGCAAATTAATTTGTGGTTTTTTTTTTTAATTTCTTTAGTCGGAGCGGAAGAAGAAAAAGAAAGCAAGTAAATAATTGAGCATCTAAGAAAAGGAAAGATCTATTGACAAATCTAAAAACAAAAAGAGGAAAAATCAATTGAAACACTTAAGTAAGAAAAAAAGTGTATGTTTTCCACCATAAGCTGTAGAGGACTAACGAATGAAAGGGTGACGGGGTAAAAAATTTACTTCATGGAAACATCAAAGCTGCTGCAAGAGAGCGTCGCGCAAGCGTTCGTACGCCTCCTGCTGTGCCGCGTTCTGCGCCGCCTCCTCCACATCTACACCAGCCCGTCCTGAAAACCTCTGCACCACCGCAGCTCCACTCTCCGCTGACATGCCTCCCTCGTCCTCCAAAAGTGACCAGCTGCGCCGACCGCGATGCGCCGACGTGGTGTTCGTTGTCGCCACCTCCACCGGCACCTCCAGCGCGCTATCGTAGCTGCAGGAGTGGCGCGGCAGGGTGTGGGAGCAGCGCGGTGGCGCTCCTGCGGCGACCGGCGCCGCCTCTGCCGTCTCGCGTGGGATGACGATGGAGGGGGATCGGGTGCGAGACAACGCGTTGCCGATCTCGCTTGCCGCACGAGCGTCTGTTGTCTTGCCGCAGCTGCTGATTTTGTTGGTGACACAGTTGCGGTGGACAGCATTGTTTTCACCTCGGTGATGGGGTACGCAATAATTTTCGGTGTGGCCTTGCGCGTTGATGGCGGTTGTCCCACTGCGCTGCGTACCCCCGTCGCTACGGGCAGCGCGACTTGTCAAACGAGAGGGTGGAGGTGCGGGAGCCGTTGCGGTGCTCACAGGCTGGCCAGGTGCTGCCTTTGCTGAGCGGGTAACGTTGACGTGGCTGGTTGAAGCCAGCACAGCAGAGGAATTGTGTTGCAGTCCAGAAGAAGCTGGGTTTGATGATGTGGTGTCGCGTGGTGCCATTGAGGATGACACGCTGTCACCAGCGGCAGGGCTCTGCCGCGGTGCTGCTCTCCATTGGCGGAGACGCGCGACTTCCTCTTCGTGTTCTCGGGCAAGAGCTTGCACGACAGCGTGGAGAGTCGACAGCGGCACCACTGCTTGGCCCGCCGCGGCTGCGTCGTTAGATAAAATATATGTGGATGAAGGGTGTTCATCGAATTCAGTCACGTGCTCTTCTGTGTGCTTGGTTAAAGGTGCAGTTTTGGTTGTCGCCGTTGCCGTGGGCAGCCGTGCGCCGCAGAAGACACAAAAGCAAGTGAGAGGCGGCTGACTGGAGTGCGATGCGAAGTCAGAAAGCGCCGTGGCGGTGCGAGACGGGTCAACGTCCGTCGGCCGGGCCGACACTACCATGCACGAGGGAGCTCCGCAGCTGGTGCAAAGTCCATGCATCTTGTCCAGCAAACACAATAAAAGTTGTTTTTCTTGCGTCTACCTTACGTGATAAAAAAATAAACAATTTGTGAGAGCTGAGCAGAAAAAAGGATAATTGGGGAGGGGGGTATTCTAAATGGTCAGAACAACTTTGGATAGTGTGCGTTGTAAAATGAAACTTTGTAGTAGAAAAGAAGGTTGTTGGCTACTCCATGCGAGCAAAAGAGAGAAGAGTTAGAAAGGACAGGATGAAAGGATGAGAAAAAAAATAGAGAGATGGGACTGAAAATAGATTGCACAGTTGTCTCTGAAAATAAAGAACGTTTCGTTCAAAAGTCTACCTACTCACGTCTTCAGTTTGTTTTTAACGCGGAAGAAAAGGTACAGAGTGGAATAATTTACCAGTGCGTCAACATCAACATTTATCTTTTTGCACGCCACAAAAAAAGTATATTTGGAATCAGGTGACAATTAGAATTTGGTTTTCTTCATTCTTCGGGTGCACCACTCCTTTGACAAAATCTTGTTTCTCTACATTGTCAAATTCTCAATAAAACTAGTAGAAAAAATCAGCAGTAAATGTATACACTGTGCGATAAACCACCCAAATGACAACAGCTGTAAAGAGATAAAGGCATGTGTTTTTAACTTTTTCTTTTGCATGCTTGCAGAGGGCAGCAAATCCTTGCAGAGCCTCGCTCGTTGCCCGTCGTTTCAATCCGGTGGCACCGTGGTCGCGGCCGACACCTCGTAGGAGGAGCCGGCAGTTTGCATTCCACGCACTCCACCGCCTCCCTCACGGCTGCCTGTGCCTGCCCCATCACCCTCCCCTTCCTCCTCTCTCTCCTCCTCCGCCGCAGCAGCAGCAGCGGCGTCCACCGCCGGCACCTCCGCTCTACGCTCTCCTCTGCTCTTGTTGTTGTCGCCCGCACTCCGACTTCTCCGTGTGAAGGCCCTGCCGCCACCACGCCGCATCTTACGCCGTCCGACGCTTCCTGCGGAGCCTGATGCCACAGCAGCAGCGGAGGTGGTAGCG
>MDUD01008667.1:0-11688 GCA_002216565.1 Crithidia mellificae | reverse complement strand
AGCACTGAAAATTCGCCACAGCTAGCGTTAATTTGCTGAAAGAGAAAACGTAAAAAACGAATTAAAACAAAAACACCTTACAGTGATATTAATGATAGTAATGATTAAGTTAGCTCGGCTTATATACCAAAGAGCGAAGCGGAACTGAAAAAAGAAGAGGAAATCCCAGAAAAGTAACAAAAACAGAAAACAAAAAGACTCAGAAAACAAAACGAAAAAAAACAAAGATAAGAGGATTCAAGAACACCAAAATACAGAAAAGACTAAAAAGGATGAAGTGAGTTTGATCTAGAATAAAAGAAAAAGAAAATTTAATTTGAGTTAAGCGTGGTGAGAAAAGACGGAAGGAAAGAGTCTAATATAGAGAGAGAAAGTGTACAAAGTAAAAGAGAAAACAGAGCCTAAAGCAGAAAATATGATCTTGAACAGCGGTAAATAGAAATAAAAATCACTAAAAGAAGAGTGAAGAACAATAACAAAAATGACAAGATTTCAAATTATTATATGTTTATATTTCCCCCCTTTGCTTTTACGATCTTTGAAGAGAAAATCTTAATTCTTTTCCCTTGACCGCCCACGGAAAAAAAAATAAACAAAAAGGAGCGGCGCGTCAAGTTTTTCTTCTCCTAGGCTGAGTGGCTTCTGCGAGGTGTTGTTCGGCTTCAAACTGTAAACGGGGATGAATAGAAAAGAAAGGGAAAAGTACAGGGTGGAAAATGCTTACAAAAACAACAACGTAACTGAAATAGGGAAAAGGTGACAAAAAATACGAGTAATATATAAGAAGAAGCAGACAAAGTGGGGAGAAAAGAAAATAGTAAGGGACAAGAAAGCGAGGGAAGAATGTTGCTAAATGGTGAATATGTATAGGAAGAGCGAAAACAGAGCAGATGAAAAATATATACGTAACCTTTTTCTTTTGATCAGTAGCTGTTCACCGATCACGCACGTCGTACAAGTGCGTGCGAGTTCTCTTGCTATTCACAGGCGTTGAAAAGACGTTGCCCGTAAGTCAAGGGAGAACAGCAGGTGACACACAAAAACAAAAAAATGACAATAATAACGGAGCAATGTAAAAGGAGAAGAGTAACAAAAAACAGCTAAACAAAGGAAATTGAACAGCAGGCCTGCCTCTACGTTCGTCGCTGATGAAAGCGGTGACTGTTGATTGATCTCACCGCGGAAACAACCAGCGAGAAGAAAGGAAAAGAAGAAGGAAACAATAAAAGGTTTTTACCCCACACCTGCGTACAGGAAGTGGCGAAAAGAAAAATAAGAAGAGGGAGGGTATACGAGGGAAAGTGTATGTGGAGCAGTCTCAAGAAAAAGATACCCTCAGTGCGTACCAGAGCAGACTTGAGGGTATGTTATTCTTCTGTCAGTTGGTTCTGATACCTTTTCTTTTCTTCTTCCTCCCACTTCTCAGCTACGTGCTTTTGAATGTCGGAGCCGCTAGGTAAACAAAATGAAGAGTTTGAACATACAAGCACGCACATTCACGTGCAGGAGTCACTCCCCTTTTGCGCGTAGTGGCCGAATTTGAAGCAGCGGGGCTGACGTACTCTTGCTTGATACTTTTTGTGTGGTTTTGCGTCCAGGTAGCAGTGCGTGTAAGCGTATTTGAGTTGCCTGATAACGGGTAACAAGCGAACAACAACAAAGGACTATGTTATAATTTCTTCATAAAGCAACCCGAAGCAGAACCATGTGGATGTTTTTTTGTTGTAGTTGTGATAGTTTAAATGGTATTGTAATAAGGTATAAAAAGAAGAAGGATGTAAAAGATAAGACAGTGGAAGGTACGGCCTATGACGCATTAAAAGCTTAATTTTTACGCAGCGCTTTGTCGCTGATATTTTGGTCCAATCGGTGAATAACTGTGTGAGGCTAAAACCGTGTCTCTCCTCTCTCGCAAAAAGTCTGAAGCTGAAAACAGGCCTAGAATTAAGATAAAGATGATTGCCGTCACAGAATTCAGTTTTAGTTCAAGGCCCAACAATAAGCCTTTTCAAATGCACCGCATTGAATCGATTTTGCAAGATGCAGTTGTTGGGTAACGTAAAGGAGGCGCGGGTAGCCTTCCCTTGTGCTGCACTGCTTTTCCTTTTTTTTTTTACATTTAAATTCGAATAACACGCTTGAAGTAAAACAGATCAGGTAGAGGTCAAAGCCACAAACTAAAAAGAAATACGCGCTCAGCCACACAAAATAATCAAAGCTAACACGCACCCACAAACGAACGAAGCGATGGCTGATTAAAGGAGAAAAGGAGGATTTGCTGCTGCGGTGTGCGACTCGAGCGAGGACAGAAGAAAAAGTAAAAAAGTTTGACTTTGTCGCCCAATAAAGACCACACAAACGCGCAGGGACTCACACGCCTTGCAGAAAAACGTCTAGTCAACGTGCAATTTTATTTTCTGCGTCTCGCTTTTTTCATTCATTGAGAGAAACACGATGACGAACGTGTATCACAGGCACGCCAATTGTATCGAAACACAAATCATTCTAGTTTATACATATATGAAAATTTCCCAAATGGCGGTGTCAACAGTACCACCACTTTCAAACGAAAAAAAACAGAAAGAACTAATTCTCAGCTTCTACTATAGCACATGTTACAACAAAAAACAGAAGAACAAATCGAGAAGAGTAGCGAGGTTCAGAAAAAGAAAAAAAAAAACAAAGAGTCATCAAAACGGAGTGCACTGCGGCAGAAGGCGAGAGAAAAACAAAAAACAATGAAGGTGCGAGAGAGCTGGCGTGGAAAGAAGAAAAGTAGTGCCGGCAAGCGGAGACAACCTCACAAGCCTCCTAAATAAATGCTGCTCATTTACTTCAAATTGCACATTCAATATCTGTATTGGCCTCACCATCTCTTGCCTTAAAGTCAGAGTGAATATTGCGGTGTCAAATACGGTTTAACGAAGTATCAGGTGAACTTTTAAAGAGAAGACAGGAATAAAGACCAAGACAACTAAAATGGACGCAATAAAAAAAGAAAAAAAAATAAGAAGTCAAAAGCCGTATGATCAAACAGGTACCGCGATGCTAAAATAAGAGGAGAGGGCAACCTGTAGGTGTTGCCTTCGAGTCTCCTACCAGCATCAAGACATACTTGTTTGCAGGCTTCAATTTGTTCTGTTTCTATTTACGTGTCCATCTTCAGTTGAATCGGGGGTCATGGTGGAGTATTCTTCGTCAAGTACACAGCGACACACTAATGTATTCTGAGAAGACGTATCACTCGACATCAATAAAAGGCCAGAAGCGTGCAATACGAAAAAACGAGGCGTGAAATTAAAGGAGCCACTTTAAGTGTTTAGTCAGCATCTTTGGGTGACTGTAAACCGATGAAAGCACGATGTTTGGAAGAAGGTAAAGAAAAAGAAGAAGGTCTACAGTACAAACACGTCACAACGCGAGTCTGAAAGACGAGGTCGCGACTCCATACACATACACACACACAGATACACGCAGGGCGTGCAAAAAGAAAGAAAGAAAAAGAGAACAGCAACAACAGCAGCAACAACGCGTGGGCCTTTTAATAGAGGGCCGAGCCTGCCTTCTCCTGCGCGTACCCGCAGCCCGCTTGCTTCGTCTGGAAGTACATCTCCTCCTGCGTCTCCACGTCCTCGGTCTCGAACTTCGGGAAGTTCTCGAAAACGGCGTTGCGCTCATCCAGCCGGCACAGCGTCACCGCCACGTCGCTGCCGATCTCCGCCTCCGTCTCGATGCCCACGGTCACGGCGATCTCCTTCACCGGCGCCGTCGCCGCCTGCGGGCAGAGGTGGGCGTGATCGTTGAAGAAGTGAATTGGGTGGACGAGGTCGCGCATGTCCTCCCCGTTCGCCGCGCCATCCCCGCCCGCCACCGTCTCATCACTCTCCATCAGGCGTGGGATGACGAGGTACGGCGCCGCGCTGGGCTTCAGCTCGCACATCATCGCAATCTCGCGTGCCTGCAGGAAGAGCCACGCGCTGTCGGACGACTGCGTCGCGTCGGCCGAGGAGTTCGCGATCACGTGGTAGACATCTCGCTCCCCTTCCACCGGCGCGGCGAGGGAGAGCATGACGGGCGGGTAGTCCATGTTGTTCGGGTCCGACTCGGCCGCGCCGACCTCGTTCACGTGCATGCCGCGATGATCCATATTGGACAGGATGAACGTCACCTTCGTCGGCTTCGTCACCGTCACGCTCAGCACCGCCCCGGGCACGCAGTCGGCGAACGTCATTGGGATGCGGGCATCGTTGGCGAGCACGTCGCGGAACAGCACGCCGCCACCAACGAAGTACTGCAGGGCATCCTCGAAGGTCATCCAAACAATGGAGCGATCCTTCTTGTTCACAGCGTAGTTGCACGCGGTCGCGATGTCGCGGTGCTGCTGCCACTCCGGACTCTCCCACGACCACTGCTGCGTCCAGCCCTCCCCGTACACCCACGGGTTGCGGACACACACAAGGCGGATCTGGCCCTTGTTGAACTCCTTCACGTCCAAAACGGAGTAGGCGTGACCGGGCAGGAAGCCTGTGCCGGCCAGCGCCGCCTCCAGCTCCGGCTGATCGCTGAAATCCGGCGCGTTCTTCGAGTCGGTCGAAATCGCAGGGGCTTTGCCGGGCGTCGTCAAGATGGTCTGGTAGCCCTTCTTGTGCCAGGCGAGCAGCTTCTGGCTGAGGTCGCGGCCGCCGTTCACGGTGGCCTCCGCAAAGACCTCGTCAATGCGCATCGCCGGGTAGCCCGTCATGTCCGTCAGTGCGTGCATCGGGTCACCCGACTGAATCATCGCGTAGCTGCCGTGCATCTTCGCAAATGCCTTCTCCAGAATCGCCGGCCACAGCTCGCACGGGTCACTGCTGTGGGCGAAGGTGGGGACGCCGGCGACGACGGGGAAGTAGTCATCAACGAGGATGCTGCGCCAGAGGCCGTTCTTGTTGAAGGAGACGCGGTACGCCCCAACGGCGCGCTCGCGGCGGGCCAGGTCGGCGCCCTTCGGGTGGCGGAACATCTGCATCACCGCCTTCGGGTCCTCGGCTTGGGTGGCCAGCGCACACATGAGCCAGCAGTCCCCCAGCTCCCCCTGCTCCACATCACCGGGGCAGATGCCATCGCGGAAGAGGCGGACCTGATCTTGCAGCTCCGGCTTGATGTACATGGACGGGCGGGCCCACGGCAGCTGCTTGAACGGCTTCGCCGCGCCGGACTCCACGGAGGCCTGCACGGGCGGGAAGGAGAGATCCACGAAGGGCAGGTTGTTCTCGAGGCAGATCTGCAGAATGCGCTCCGCGTCCGTCTCGTCTCCAGCGATGGCGCGAATCGCGTCGATCTCCGCCTGGACGATCTGGTCGTTCTGCGCCTCGCTGCGGTCCTTGTAGTAGTCCTGCGACAGCGGCAGCGCACGCAGCTTGCTCGCGAAGCCGTTCACAAAACCCTTAATGAAGGGCTCCGTTTCCCCCGGGTAGACGGTGACCTCCGCCACGTACTCGCCAGTGCTGTCGTCGCGCGTCATCTTCGTGTTCTCGAGCGCGGTGATCTTGCTGTGCTTGCCGAACGTGCACACGACGTGCACCTCGAAGGCACGGCTGTCGTTGTAGAACGCCCACGTCTTGTTCGGGCGGTCCACGATGCGGTACAGCAGCCCAGGCTCCTCGAAGCAGTTCGTCACCTCACCCTTCATGTCCGGCTCGCCGTTCACGAAGTTGATCTTGTGCGCCGCGTCGTGCGGGTTCGCGGCCGCCTCGTCCGCGTACACGGGTTTCTGCGCCGTCGAAATGTCGAACTCGTCCTCCGGGTCGTCCTCGGGGACCTGCAGGTCCACCGGCACCCACTCCTGCGGTGCCTTCGTGGCCGTCTTGCGCGGCTTCATGAAGGCGTTCATCACCGGCGGCGGCGGCGCGGCCTCCTCCTCTTCCTGAATGTGCGGTGGGACCGGGTTAAGGTCGTCCGCCTCGTCCTCGGGCAGCCCGCGGTCGTTGTGGTGCGGGTGTGCCGCGTTCGTCGGGGTGTCCACGCGGCCCGGGTCGTCCTCGGGATTGATCGGCTTCTCGGCGGCGTCGAACTCGACGGAGTCGGAGAAGAGGCTGTCGTTGCTGATCACATCAGCTTCAGTGGGTGGGTACGACATTGTTGGGTATTTTTGTCTGTAATGTATCTTTTTTTTTGGTGGGGGTTGTCAGGGAGTGTATGGCGATGAAAGTGACGCACAGACACACAGAAGGACTCTAATAGCGCTAGAGGGTTGAGAAAAAAAAAGGGAAAAAGAGGTGTAGACAATGGAGAGTATTTGAAAGAAAAGAAGAGAGAACAAAAGATGGTAGCAACTTCTATTGTAAGTTGCTAAAGATGTTCGGGGGAAAAATAAAGCCAAGCGAATAAACAAACAAAATTAAATGAAAGAAGTGGCAAGTGTCGAGTACGTACACAAGCGATTGACAAAATAACAAAAAAAAAAAGAAGCTAGAGAAAGGAAAAGCTGTGAGCAAGTAAAACAGTGCGTGTAGTTCCTTGGGAAGGCAAAAAGACAAGGTATCGTAAACTAAAAATACCAGTCTTATCAAAATACCTGTGTAAAACTACGCAAGAGTTGTTCGTGCTCAGAGTTATTGAGTGTGATGGCGCTATTGTGAAAATCAAAGTACACCTGATATTTTCTGTGACAAAACACCAGCTGATACGCAAAAAGATGAAAGACGAGAAAAGTAAAAATGTCAAAAAACTGAAGTTATGTCAGTAAACGGAGACAGATGTGAAAGCTAGTATACATATATATACGTTTATCGAAGAACGCAGTAGAATGAGATGCATAAGCGCAAGCAGGGCAAAGAATGGTCAGAGAAAACAAAGATGAGTTGAAGGAGTTTACGATACCAAACTAGAGGCAAACCTTTAACATGCCCTTTCTTCCAAGGTTATCACCATCCTAATAATTAAGCTCTCACTTTTTTGGACGCGAAGCAAAAGCCTTCAGCCGCATAAATTGGCACAACTATCTTTATATCTTATAATGAAAACACACCGTTTATGCATTTCCGGTTGCCTTCGCTGTGAACAATTGCTCGCCACGCAAGTTTCAGTTGAAGAAATACATCCATGTGCTCTCGCCTCTTCCTTTTAGCGTGTGCTTGCTTTCCAGAAATAAATCTGCATCTAGCATTACTCACTGTGCAAAGAATTCGAATATATGCATTTATTTATCGTTTTAATCCCAACCAGGATACGACACACTTAAATCACAGAAAAATATAAATCACGAAAGAAAGCAAAAACGCAATGAAAAGGTAACAAAAAAAAAAACATGAAATAAATGATGTCAGTAGACAAGATGAAACTCGGATCGTTGACGAATGCTTTACCAGTTCCCAGAAAAGAAGAACAGAAAATATAAGCGAGCAAAAACAAAACACAAAAACCAAGTTAATTAGAAAGCTGCACATTGTGGAAAGAGACAAAGTCCTTTCACTCACATGTAATGAGTAGCGATAAACGTGAACAGAAACGAAGGCCACAACTGGGGAAAAGATTCCACGGATGTGAATGGAGGTGAGAACTCTTTCTTTGAACAAAACCTTTGCTAAGCAAAACTAGCTTTGAAGAATCAAATCATTACAGTTGTTTTCCTCTTCTTCTTCTTCATCTTGACGTCGTGCGCAGGAATTAACAAAAACCGTATTCTACAATTACTAGCTTCTGCTTGTATATTTTAGGCCCTCGCGCTTACAGGTTGCTCCACTGCGCTGAATTGAAAAAGAAAGTCGTACTTGACAACATCGGGCTTACACCGGTTCCTTATCTTCCCGGCTCAAATTAGAGAGACGTAGCAGCGAACATCAATCGTGGATTTGTCCACTTACTCGTGTAGCAATGACGGCGCTGAAGTGAATGCGACACGCAAGTAAGCAGAAAAGAGAGAGGAAAAAAACAAACACAACACTCAACAGCAGCTGGACAACAGACACGCAAACGCGTAAGTCGACTTGAAAACTAATGATTCGCCTGAGAGATTGCAGAAAGGAAAACGGAAAAAGAAAATAAAAACAGAGTAAAAGAAGATGAGAAGGAAAAGGAGAGGAAAACGGGTAAGGATTCTTTTACGCACGATATTCAAGAAGTAACACAAACTTATTTGTATTCATAAATATAACAGTACAGAAANAAAAAAAAAAAAGAAAAAGAGGTGATAATGACTTGATAGGCGTGTAACACCACGAGCCGAGTACTATTAGGGAAAACAAAAAGAGAAAACTCTGCGTTCTCTCTCTTGCCGCACTGCGAAACAACCAAGAAGCCGTGGCCCCTCCAAAGTAAAACAGAGGAGTCACCACATTTCCTTTTGCCCGTTCGCACAAACGGCGTGAAAACAAACGAGTCTTTATGAAAAGAGATGCGGAACGAAATAGGAAAACAAAGAAGAAAGAGAGACGAGACTCCTGCAAATAAATTGAAACACTAGAGCTTTATTTGCGAGTGGATCAGCCATCGTCGTGTACAGCACGAGCTGCGCATTTTCTCTCTCCTTTTTTTCCTTTTGGTATTTAAGAAAACGCCGCTATGGGATGCGCACAATGAAGCACGCAATGCGGCAATTTTAGATGACGCAAAGACAGAGAAAAAAAAAGAGAAATAGAGACAACAACAACAACAAAAAATAAAGCTAAGTCGCGGAAGACGCGTTTAGATGAGCGGAAAAAGAAAGCATTAGCTAATTACAAAGAAAAGGTAATGAACAAACAAAAACAATAAAAAGCGATATGGTGCAGTAATATATAGATGGTAGAAAGTCGTTACTTAGATTCTTAGGCGGAGGTCTTGCACCACAAACAGAAAAAAAAATTGAAGAGAAAAAGAGAGAAAAAAAGGAAACACAAAAACAAAAACCTTATGTAAAGTGATTTTGGTGAGATACTCGTAGTTAATCTTCTTATTGCTTTTGTTACTGGACGGATCAAAGAGAGAGTACTGGTGTCAAAAGAGTAGCAGATCTTTTACATGATTATATTTATTTTTAATTATTAGTTAAATTTGTGTTGTCAAAGAAAGAGCAGAACACAGACCTGGTGCTCTGTGAAACAACCCCTCTATTACTAAGAGAAAAGAAAGAACCCAGACCACGAAGAAGGCGCTTGCATCGAGTTTCGATCATCAGCATCAACGAAGGGATGTATGTCGAAAAAACGAAGTTTCTGCGCTGCCGCTATCGCCACATGTACATGTGCATTAAAAAAAAAGACTGACCTTTTCGTTCGTGCTCCGTGTGAGGAAAAAGAAGAAATGAAAAGGTGTCATGACATGCTATTTTTGGAGAACACTTTCAACGCGGTTTGCGAGTGAGCAACAGAGAGCGCGTGCACAGGTGCGGGTACCTCGATGCAAGAAGACTCAGCAAAGAAGGAAGAAGGGAAAAGCGGAGAAGACAACAGGCAGCTGAGGAAGTGAAAAGCACACGAACAGAATGTCGGCAAAATGAACAAAGTGCCAAGAAAACACAATGAAGGCTGACCACCCGAGGCTTTGATTCTGTATTAATCGGCCACGCAGGTCGACTTGGTCGTCAAGATCGTGTTTGTGAAGATGACATCCAGAATCGTACCAATGCAGATACCTACCATTGCGTAAAGGGAGCCCATGCTCATGCTCAACTCACGCCGGCGCTGCCACTCCTCCGCTGAGCTGGCCCGAATCATCTCGATCTCGTCCGCCTCTGCGTCCGACAGCTTGCGGTTCGGCATGCCAAGACGCACCAGCGTCGGGTCCGCGTCCGGGTTCAGCGGAACGTCGATGGCGGCGGCCAGGGCAGGGTCCAGCAGGTCCTCCTCGCTCGACTCGCTGTCGCTGTGCATGATGCGGCCCTCCACCTCCTTCTTCCCAAGCCCCTTCGACGCCGACGGGGGCGTGGTGGCCGACTTCTTCTTCTTGCCTCCGCGCTTCTTCAGCGTCGTTCCGCTGGCGGTGGTGGTGGTCACGATCACCTCTGCCTCGGATGCGGTGTTCGTCGCCGTGCTGCGATCTTCCACCACGCCCTCCCGCGGCAGCGGCTTGCGTCCCGCACCCGCGCTGACCTCGTTGCCTGGTCCACTCTGCGCGTCCGAGCTGCGGTTTTGGTTGCTGCTGCTGCTGTTGTTGTTGTTGTTGTTCTGCTTGCTGCTCAGGCCATCGTCCTCCTCGTTCAGCGCCGGGCGGGCCTCGAGGTACTGCCGGATCGACTCGTCCTCCTCCTTCTGCTGCATGGCCTGACCGCGGCAGAGAATGAGGTAGAAAACGTTCACGTAGGACGCACCGCCCAGCAGGCCCACAAAGAGCATCCACGCGAAGAGGAGGAAGGACAGCCCGGTTTCGGCGGACTGACTGCTGTGAATCGAGATGAACTTTGTCTTTGCCTGCACGAGCCACCCGACCGCGTTAATGACCTGCAGGATCGAGATGACGCCGACGTACGGGATCTTGACACACATAAGCGAACTGCGCGAGATGAAGACGCCGAGCTGGTAGCAGAACTGCGTGATGGTGTACGAGTTGCTAATCCAAAAGCTGCCCTCCCACGAAACCTTGCAGTAGAAGCTGAAGGGTGCCATGAACTGCGCGGCGTACTCGGCGATGTAGACCACCGCGAGGTTGAAGAAGAACCAGAACATCTTGTTGTGCAGCATGCCAATCACGTAGCCGTTGCGGCCCCACCACCGGCGCGGCCCCGAGGTGCGAGAGCAGCAGCCGCACATGAAGCGGCAGCACGGGTAGTAGAGGTCGTCCGGCTTGTAGTCGTGACGGTTCTCGTAGGCCACTTCGTCCATCGCGTCGGCGGTCGGGGCGTACATGACGTCCTCGTCGTTTACCACATTTCCACCCGGAAGCTTGCCGTACATGGTGGCCGGCGGCGGGATCGTGCTCCACGAGAGGCCGCGGAAGTTCATGATCATGCGGTAGGTGTAGTCGCTGATCTCAATCTCCGGCATCCGCGCCTCGAGCTCGCGCATCTTCTTGTGCTCGAAGCCGCGGTGCAGAATCACCTCCTCTGGCGGGCGGCTGCCGTCGGTGTAGGTGATCGTCACCACCTTGTGTGGCGCCACAAGCCCAAAGCAGAAGACAAACCAGTAGCAGACGGCCAGCGGGAGGGTAATGAGGAAAATGACCTTCAGCGAAAGGCCGGCGCTGTTCAGGGCGATGAAGAGGAGGGCGGTGATGACGCCGGAAATACCCGTACCGGAACCCCACGCCCCAACGATGTTGGGCGGGTAGCGCTGCACAAAGGACAGGGCAACCGTCTCGCCGTAGGAGTACGACGTACCGGTGAAGGCCACACCGATCAGGAGGACGACGAAGCACGCCGTGTCGTTGCTACCGCCGATGTCCCCGCTAAAACTCACAATGAGGAGGCCCACGATGGTGCCACAGGCCATGAGAGTCATGCGGATGTTGTACGAGATGCGGTGGGCCACAAAGGCGTTCATGATACGCGCGATAATGCCGAAGAAGACGTTCATAAAGGAGATGAGGGCGACGTACTGCGTCATGCCGAAGTTGGCGGCGAGGGAGTTGGCCCCGGAGATAACCATGTTGTAGTGGAAGTTGTTGATCAGACCTTGACACCACAAAAAGAAAGAGATGCGAATGACGTACTGGGAAAAAAGCTTCTTGAGCTCCGCCTCGTCACGCTGCGTGCGGCTCACCCGCCGCGGCGCCTCCGCCTCGCCGGCCTCCTCC
>MDUD01008666.1:0-11678 GCA_002216565.1 Crithidia mellificae | reverse complement strand
AGCACTGAAAATTCGCCACAGCTAGCGTTAATTTGCTGAAAGAGAAAACGTAAAAAACGAATTAAAACAAAAACACCTTACAGTGATATTAATGATAGTAATGATTAAGTTAGCTCGGCTTATATACCAAAGAGCGAAGCGGAACTGAAAAAAGAAGAGGAAATCCCAGAAAAGTAACAAAAACAGAAAACAAAAAGACTCAGAAAACAAAACGAAAAAAAACAAAGATAAGAGGATTCAAGAACACCAAAATACAGAAAAGACTAAAAAGGATGAAGTGAGTTTGATCTAGAATAAAAGAAAAAGAAAATTTAATTTGAGTTAAGCGTGGTGAGAAAAGACGGAAGGAAAGAGTCTAATATAGAGAGAGAAAGTGTACAAAGTAAAAGAGAAAACAGAGCCTAAAGCAGAAAATATGATCTTGAACAGCGGTAAATAGAAATAAAAATCACTAAAAGAAGAGTGAAGAACAATAACAAAAATGACAAGATTTCAAATTATTATATGTTTATATTTCCCCCCTTTGCTTTTACGATCTTTGAAGAGAAAATCTTAATTCTTTTCCCTTGACCGCCCACGGAAAAAAAAATAAACAAAAAGGAGCGGCGCGTCAAGTTTTTCTTCTCCTAGGCTGAGTGGCTTCTGCGAGGTGTTGTTCGGCTTCAAACTGTAAACGGGGATGAATAGAAAAGAAAGGGAAAAGTACAGGGTGGAAAATGCTTACAAAAACAACAACGTAACTGAAATAGGGAAAAGGTGACAAAAAATACGAGTAATATATAAGAAGAAGCAGACAAAGTGGGGAGAAAAGAAAATAGTAAGGGACAAGAAAGCGAGGGAAGAATGTTGCTAAATGGTGAATATGTATAGGAAGAGCGAAAACAGAGCAGATGAAAAATATATACGTAACCTTTTTCTTTTGATCAGTAGCTGTTCACCGATCACGCACGTCGTACAAGTGCGTGCGAGTTCTCTTGCTATTCACAGGCGTTGAAAAGACGTTGCCCGTAAGTCAAGGGAGAACAGCAGGTGACACACAAAAACAAAAAAATGACAATAATAACGGAGCAATGTAAAAGGAGAAGAGTAACAAAAAACAGCTAAACAAAGGAAATTGAACAGCAGGCCTGCCTCTACGTTCGTCGCTGATGAAAGCGGTGACTGTTGATTGATCTCACCGCGGAAACAACCAGCGAGAAGAAAGGAAAAGAAGAAGGAAACAATAAAAGGTTTTTACCCCACACCTGCGTACAGGAAGTGGCGAAAAGAAAAATAAGAAGAGGGAGGGTATACGAGGGAAAGTGTATGTGGAGCAGTCTCAAGAAAAAGATACCCTCAGTGCGTACCAGAGCAGACTTGAGGGTATGTTATTCTTCTGTCAGTTGGTTCTGATACCTTTTCTTTTCTTCTTCCTCCCACTTCTCAGCTACGTGCTTTTGAATGTCGGAGCCGCTAGGTAAACAAAATGAAGAGTTTGAACATACAAGCACGCACATTCACGTGCAGGAGTCACTCCCCTTTTGCGCGTAGTGGCCGAATTTGAAGCAGCGGGGCTGACGTACTCTTGCTTGATACTTTTTGTGTGGTTTTGCGTCCAGGTAGCAGTGCGTGTAAGCGTATTTGAGTTGCCTGATAACGGGTAACAAGCGAACAACAACAAAGGACTATGTTATAATTTCTTCATAAAGCAACCCGAAGCAGAACCATGTGGATGTTTTTTTGTTGTAGTTGTGATAGTTTAAATGGTATTGTAATAAGGTATAAAAAGAAGAAGGATGTAAAAGATAAGACAGTGGAAGGTACGGCCTATGACGCATTAAAAGCTTAATTTTTACGCAGCGCTTTGTCGCTGATATTTTGGTCCAATCGGTGAATAACTGTGTGAGGCTAAAACCGTGTCTCTCCTCTCTCGCAAAAAGTCTGAAGCTGAAAACAGGCCTAGAATTAAGATAAAGATGATTGCCGTCACAGAATTCAGTTTTAGTTCAAGGCCCAACAATAAGCCTTTTCAAATGCACCGCATTGAATCGATTTTGCAAGATGCAGTTGTTGGGTAACGTAAAGGAGGCGCGGGTAGCCTTCCCTTGTGCTGCACTGCTTTTCCTTTTTTTTTTTACATTTAAATTCGAATAACACGCTTGAAGTAAAACAGATCAGGTAGAGGTCAAAGCCACAAACTAAAAAGAAATACGCGCTCAGCCACACAAAATAATCAAAGCTAACACGCACCCACAAACGAACGAAGCGATGGCTGATTAAAGGAGAAAAGGAGGATTTGCTGCTGCGGTGTGCGACTCGAGCGAGGACAGAAGAAAAAGTAAAAAAGTTTGACTTTGTCGCCCAATAAAGACCACACAAACGCGCAGGGACTCACACGCCTTGCAGAAAAACGTCTAGTCAACGTGCAATTTTATTTTCTGCGTCTCGCTTTTTTCATTCATTGAGAGAAACACGATGACGAACGTGTATCACAGGCACGCCAATTGTATCGAAACACAAATCATTCTAGTTTATACATATATGAAAATTTCCCAAATGGCGGTGTCAACAGTACCACCACTTTCAAACGAAAAAAAACAGAAAGAACTAATTCTCAGCTTCTACTATAGCACATGTTACAACAAAAAACAGAAGAACAAATCGAGAAGAGTAGCGAGGTTCAGAAAAAGAAAAAAAAAAACAAAGAGTCATCAAAACGGAGTGCACTGCGGCAGAAGGCGAGAGAAAAACAAAAAACAATGAAGGTGCGAGAGAGCTGGCGTGGAAAGAAGAAAAGTAGTGCCGGCAAGCGGAGACAACCTCACAAGCCTCCTAAATAAATGCTGCTCATTTACTTCAAATTGCACATTCAATATCTGTATTGGCCTCACCATCTCTTGCCTTAAAGTCAGAGTGAATATTGCGGTGTCAAATACGGTTTAACGAAGTATCAGGTGAACTTTTAAAGAGAAGACAGGAATAAAGACCAAGACAACTAAAATGGACGCAATAAAAAAAGAAAAAAAAATAAGAAGTCAAAAGCCGTATGATCAAACAGGTACCGCGATGCTAAAATAAGAGGAGAGGGCAACCTGTAGGTGTTGCCTTCGAGTCTCCTACCAGCATCAAGACATACTTGTTTGCAGGCTTCAATTTGTTCTGTTTCTATTTACGTGTCCATCTTCAGTTGAATCGGGGGTCATGGTGGAGTATTCTTCGTCAAGTACACAGCGACACACTAATGTATTCTGAGAAGACGTATCACTCGACATCAATAAAAGGCCAGAAGCGTGCAATACGAAAAAACGAGGCGTGAAATTAAAGGAGCCACTTTAAGTGTTTAGTCAGCATCTTTGGGTGACTGTAAACCGATGAAAGCACGATGTTTGGAAGAAGGTAAAGAAAAAGAAGAAGGTCTACAGTACAAACACGTCACAACGCGAGTCTGAAAGACGAGGTCGCGACTCCATACACATACACACACACAGATACACGCAGGGCGTGCAAAAAGAAAGAAAGAAAAAGAGAACAGCAACAACAGCAGCAACAACGCGTGGGCCTTTTAATAGAGGGCCGAGCCTGCCTTCTCCTGCGCGTACCCGCAGCCCGCTTGCTTCGTCTGGAAGTACATCTCCTCCTGCGTCTCCACGTCCTCGGTCTCGAACTTCGGGAAGTTCTCGAAAACGGCGTTGCGCTCATCCAGCCGGCACAGCGTCACCGCCACGTCGCTGCCGATCTCCGCCTCCGTCTCGATGCCCACGGTCACGGCGATCTCCTTCACCGGCGCCGTCGCCGCCTGCGGGCAGAGGTGGGCGTGATCGTTGAAGAAGTGAATTGGGTGGACGAGGTCGCGCATGTCCTCCCCGTTCGCCGCGCCATCCCCGCCCGCCACCGTCTCATCACTCTCCATCAGGCGTGGGATGACGAGGTACGGCGCCGCGCTGGGCTTCAGCTCGCACATCATCGCAATCTCGCGTGCCTGCAGGAAGAGCCACGCGCTGTCGGACGACTGCGTCGCGTCGGCCGAGGAGTTCGCGATCACGTGGTAGACATCTCGCTCCCCTTCCACCGGCGCGGCGAGGGAGAGCATGACGGGCGGGTAGTCCATGTTGTTCGGGTCCGACTCGGCCGCGCCGACCTCGTTCACGTGCATGCCGCGATGATCCATATTGGACAGGATGAACGTCACCTTCGTCGGCTTCGTCACCGTCACGCTCAGCACCGCCCCGGGCACGCAGTCGGCGAACGTCATTGGGATGCGGGCATCGTTGGCGAGCACGTCGCGGAACAGCACGCCGCCACCAACGAAGTACTGCAGGGCATCCTCGAAGGTCATCCAAACAATGGAGCGATCCTTCTTGTTCACAGCGTAGTTGCACGCGGTCGCGATGTCGCGGTGCTGCTGCCACTCCGGACTCTCCCACGACCACTGCTGCGTCCAGCCCTCCCCGTACACCCACGGGTTGCGGACACACACAAGGCGGATCTGGCCCTTGTTGAACTCCTTCACGTCCAAAACGGAGTAGGCGTGACCGGGCAGGAAGCCTGTGCCGGCCAGCGCCGCCTCCAGCTCCGGCTGATCGCTGAAATCCGGCGCGTTCTTCGAGTCGGTCGAAATCGCAGGGGCTTTGCCGGGCGTCGTCAAGATGGTCTGGTAGCCCTTCTTGTGCCAGGCGAGCAGCTTCTGGCTGAGGTCGCGGCCGCCGTTCACGGTGGCCTCCGCAAAGACCTCGTCAATGCGCATCGCCGGGTAGCCCGTCATGTCCGTCAGTGCGTGCATCGGGTCACCCGACTGAATCATCGCGTAGCTGCCGTGCATCTTCGCAAATGCCTTCTCCAGAATCGCCGGCCACAGCTCGCACGGGTCACTGCTGTGGGCGAAGGTGGGGACGCCGGCGACGACGGGGAAGTAGTCATCAACGAGGATGCTGCGCCAGAGGCCGTTCTTGTTGAAGGAGACGCGGTACGCCCCAACGGCGCGCTCGCGGCGGGCCAGGTCGGCGCCCTTCGGGTGGCGGAACATCTGCATCACCGCCTTCGGGTCCTCGGCTTGGGTGGCCAGCGCACACATGAGCCAGCAGTCCCCCAGCTCCCCCTGCTCCACATCACCGGGGCAGATGCCATCGCGGAAGAGGCGGACCTGATCTTGCAGCTCCGGCTTGATGTACATGGACGGGCGGGCCCACGGCAGCTGCTTGAACGGCTTCGCCGCGCCGGACTCCACGGAGGCCTGCACGGGCGGGAAGGAGAGATCCACGAAGGGCAGGTTGTTCTCGAGGCAGATCTGCAGAATGCGCTCCGCGTCCGTCTCGTCTCCAGCGATGGCGCGAATCGCGTCGATCTCCGCCTGGACGATCTGGTCGTTCTGCGCCTCGCTGCGGTCCTTGTAGTAGTCCTGCGACAGCGGCAGCGCACGCAGCTTGCTCGCGAAGCCGTTCACAAAACCCTTAATGAAGGGCTCCGTTTCCCCCGGGTAGACGGTGACCTCCGCCACGTACTCGCCAGTGCTGTCGTCGCGCGTCATCTTCGTGTTCTCGAGCGCGGTGATCTTGCTGTGCTTGCCGAACGTGCACACGACGTGCACCTCGAAGGCACGGCTGTCGTTGTAGAACGCCCACGTCTTGTTCGGGCGGTCCACGATGCGGTACAGCAGCCCAGGCTCCTCGAAGCAGTTCGTCACCTCACCCTTCATGTCCGGCTCGCCGTTCACGAAGTTGATCTTGTGCGCCGCGTCGTGCGGGTTCGCGGCCGCCTCGTCCGCGTACACGGGTTTCTGCGCCGTCGAAATGTCGAACTCGTCCTCCGGGTCGTCCTCGGGGACCTGCAGGTCCACCGGCACCCACTCCTGCGGTGCCTTCGTGGCCGTCTTGCGCGGCTTCATGAAGGCGTTCATCACCGGCGGCGGCGGCGCGGCCTCCTCCTCTTCCTGAATGTGCGGTGGGACCGGGTTAAGGTCGTCCGCCTCGTCCTCGGGCAGCCCGCGGTCGTTGTGGTGCGGGTGTGCCGCGTTCGTCGGGGTGTCCACGCGGCCCGGGTCGTCCTCGGGATTGATCGGCTTCTCGGCGGCGTCGAACTCGACGGAGTCGGAGAAGAGGCTGTCGTTGCTGATCACATCAGCTTCAGTGGGTGGGTACGACATTGTTGGGTATTTTTGTCTGTAATGTATCTTTTTTTTTGGTGGGGGTTGTCAGGGAGTGTATGGCGATGAAAGTGACGCACAGACACACAGAAGGACTCTAATAGCGCTAGAGGGTTGAGAAAAAAAAAGGGAAAAAGAGGTGTAGACAATGGAGAGTATTTGAAAGAAAAGAAGAGAGAACAAAAGATGGTAGCAACTTCTATTGTAAGTTGCTAAAGATGTTCGGGGGAAAAATAAAGCCAAGCGAATAAACAAACAAAATTAAATGAAAGAAGTGGCAAGTGTCGAGTACGTACACAAGCGATTGACAAAATAACAAAAAAAAAAAGAAGCTAGAGAAAGGAAAAGCTGTGAGCAAGTAAAACAGTGCGTGTAGTTCCTTGGGAAGGCAAAAAGACAAGGTATCGTAAACTAAAAATACCAGTCTTATCAAAATACCTGTGTAAAACTACGCAAGAGTTGTTCGTGCTCAGAGTTATTGAGTGTGATGGCGCTATTGTGAAAATCAAAGTACACCTGATATTTTCTGTGACAAAACACCAGCTGATACGCAAAAAGATGAAAGACGAGAAAAGTAAAAATGTCAAAAAACTGAAGTTATGTCAGTAAACGGAGACAGATGTGAAAGCTAGTATACATATATATACGTTTATCGAAGAACGCAGTAGAATGAGATGCATAAGCGCAAGCAGGGCAAAGAATGGTCAGAGAAAACAAAGATGAGTTGAAGGAGTTTACGATACCAAACTAGAGGCAAACCTTTAACATGCCCTTTCTTCCAAGGTTATCACCATCCTAATAATTAAGCTCTCACTTTTTTGGACGCGAAGCAAAAGCCTTCAGCCGCATAAATTGGCACAACTATCTTTATATCTTATAATGAAAACACACCGTTTATGCATTTCCGGTTGCCTTCGCTGTGAACAATTGCTCGCCACGCAAGTTTCAGTTGAAGAAATACATCCATGTGCTCTCGCCTCTTCCTTTTAGCGTGTGCTTGCTTTCCAGAAATAAATCTGCATCTAGCATTACTCACTGTGCAAAGAATTCGAATATATGCATTTATTTATCGTTTTAATCCCAACCAGGATACGACACACTTAAATCACAGAAAAATATAAATCACGAAAGAAAGCAAAAACGCAATGAAAAGGTAACAAAAAAAAAAACATGAAATAAATGATGTCAGTAGACAAGATGAAACTCGGATCGTTGACGAATGCTTTACCAGTTCCCAGAAAAGAAGAACAGAAAATATAAGCGAGCAAAAACAAAACACAAAAACCAAGTTAATTAGAAAGCTGCACATTGTGGAAAGAGACAAAGTCCTTTCACTCACATGTAATGAGTAGCGATAAACGTGAACAGAAACGAAGGCCACAACTGGGGAAAAGATTCCACGGATGTGAATGGAGGTGAGAACTCTTTCTTTGAACAAAACCTTTGCTAAGCAAAACTAGCTTTGAAGAATCAAATCATTACAGTTGTTTTCCTCTTCTTCTTCTTCATCTTGACGTCGTGCGCAGGAATTAACAAAAACCGTATTCTACAATTACTAGCTTCTGCTTGTATATTTTAGGCCCTCGCGCTTACAGGTTGCTCCACTGCGCTGAATTGAAAAAGAAAGTCGTACTTGACAACATCGGGCTTACACCGGTTCCTTATCTTCCCGGCTCAAATTAGAGAGACGTAGCAGCGAACATCAATCGTGGATTTGTCCACTTACTCGTGTAGCAATGACGGCGCTGAAGTGAATGCGACACGCAAGTAAGCAGAAAAGAGAGAGGAAAAAAACAAACACAACACTCAACAGCAGCTGGACAACAGACACGCAAACGCGTAAGTTGACTTGAAAACTAATGATTCGCCTGAGAGATTGCAGAATGGAAAACGGGGGAAAAAAAAGAGTAAAAAAAGATGAGAAGGAAAAGGAGAGGAAAACGGGTAAGAATTCTTTTACGCACGATATTCAAGAAGTAACACAAACTTATTTGTATTTATAAATATAACAGTACAGAAAAAAAAAAGAAAAAGAGGAGATAATGACTTGATAGGCGTGTAACACCACGAGCTGAGTACTATTAGGGAAAACAAAAAGAGAAAACTCTGCGTTCTCTCTCTCTTGCCGCCCTGCGAAAACAACCAAGAAGCCGTGGCCCTTCCAAAGTAAAACAGAGGAGTCACCACATTTCCTCTTGCCCGTTTGCACAAACGGCGTGAAAACAAACGAGTGTTTATGAAAAGAGATGCGGAACGAAACAGGAAAAAACAAGGAAGAAAGAGAGACGAGACTCCTGCAAATAAATTGGAACACTAGAGTTTTATTTGCGAGTGGATCAGCCATCGTCGTGTACAGCACGAGCTACGCATTTTTTCTCCCCCTTTTTATTTTGGTGTTAAAGAGAACGCCGTTATGGGATGCGCACAATGAAGCACGCAATGCGGCAATTTTAGATGACGCAAAGACAGAGAAAAAAAAAGAGAAATAGAGACAACAACAACAACAAAAAATAAAGCTAAGTCGCGGAAGACGCGTTTAGATGAGCGGAAAAAGAAAGCATTAGCTAATTACAAAGAAAAGGTAATGAACAAACAAAAACAATAAAAAGCGATATGGTGCAGTAATATATAGATGGTAGAAAGTCGTTACTTAGATTCTTAGGCGGAGGTCTTGCACCACAAACAGAAAAAAAAATTGAAGAGAAAAAGAGAGAAAAAAAGGAAACACAAAAACAAAAACCTTATGTAAAGTGATTTTGGTGAGATACTCGTAGTTAATCTTCTTATTGCTTTTGTTACTGGACGGATCAAAGAGAGAGTACTGGTGTCAAAAGAGTAGCAGATCTTTTACATGATTATATTTATTTTTAATTATTAGTTAAATTTGTGTTGTCAAAGAAAGAGCAGAACACAGACCTGGTGCTCTGTGAAACAACCCCTCTATTACTAAGAGAAAAGAAAGAACCCAGACCACGAAGAAGGCGCTTGCATCGAGTTTCGATCATCAGCATCAACGAAGGGATGTATGTCGAAAAAACGAAGTTTCTGCGCTGCCGCTATCGCCACATGTACATGTGCATTAAAAAAAAAGACTGACCTTTTCGTTCGTGCTCCGTGTGAGGAAAAAGAAGAAATGAAAAGGTGTCATGACATGCTATTTTTGGAGAACACTTTCAACGCGGTTTGCGAGTGAGCAACAGAGAGCGCGTGCACAGGTGCGGGTACCTCGATGCAAGAAGACTCAGCAAAGAAGGAAGAAGGGAAAAGCGGAGAAGACAACAGGCAGCTGAGGAAGTGAAAAGCACACGAACAGAATGTCGGCAAAATGAACAAAGTGCCAAGAAAACACAATGAAGGCTGACCACCCGAGGCTTTGATTCTGTATTAATCGGCCACGCAGGTCGACTTGGTCGTCAAGATCGTGTTTGTGAAGATGACATCCAGAATCGTACCAATGCAGATACCTACCATTGCGTAAAGGGAGCCCATGCTCATGCTCAACTCACGCCGGCGCTGCCACTCCTCCGCTGAGCTGGCCCGAATCATCTCGATCTCGTCCGCCTCTGCGTCCGACAGCTTGCGGTTCGGCATGCCAAGACGCACCAGCGTCGGGTCCGCGTCCGGGTTCAGCGGAACGTCGATGGCGGCGGCCAGGGCAGGGTCCAGCAGGTCCTCCTCGCTCGACTCGCTGTCGCTGTGCATGATGCGGCCCTCCACCTCCTTCTTCCCAAGCCCCTTCGACGCCGACGGGGGCGTGGTGGCCGACTTCTTCTTCTTGCCTCCGCGCTTCTTCAGCGTCGTTCCGCTGGCGGTGGTGGTGGTCACGATCACCTCTGCCTCGGATGCGGTGTTCGTCGCCGTGCTGCGATCTTCCACCACGCCCTCCCGCGGCAGCGGCTTGCGTCCCGCACCCGCGCTGACCTCGTTGCCTGGTCCACTCTGCGCGTCCGAGCTGCGGTTTTGGTTGCTGCTGCTGCTGTTGTTGTTGTTGTTGTTCTGCTTGCTGCTCAGGCCATCGTCCTCCTCGTTCAGCGCCGGGCGGGCCTCGAGGTACTGCCGGATCGACTCGTCCTCCTCCTTCTGCTGCATGGCCTGACCGCGGCAGAGAATGAGGTAGAAAACGTTCACGTAGGACGCACCGCCCAGCAGGCCCACAAAGAGCATCCACGCGAAGAGGAGGAAGGACAGCCCGGTTTCGGCGGACTGACTGCTGTGAATCGAGATGAACTTTGTCTTTGCCTGCACGAGCCACCCGACCGCGTTAATGACCTGCAGGATCGAGATGACGCCGACGTACGGGATCTTGACACACATAAGCGAACTGCGCGAGATGAAGACGCCGAGCTGGTAGCAGAACTGCGTGATGGTGTACGAGTTGCTAATCCAAAAGCTGCCCTCCCACGAAACCTTGCAGTAGAAGCTGAAGGGTGCCATGAACTGCGCGGCGTACTCGGCGATGTAGACCACCGCGAGGTTGAAGAAGAACCAGAACATCTTGTTGTGCAGCATGCCAATCACGTAGCCGTTGCGGCCCCACCACCGGCGCGGCCCCGAGGTGCGAGAGCAGCAGCCGCACATGAAGCGGCAGCACGGGTAGTAGAGGTCGTCCGGCTTGTAGTCGTGACGGTTCTCGTAGGCCACTTCGTCCATCGCGTCGGCGGTCGGGGCGTACATGACGTCCTCGTCGTTTACCACATTTCCACCCGGAAGCTTGCCGTACATGGTGGCCGGCGGCGGGATCGTGCTCCACGAGAGGCCGCGGAAGTTCATGATCATGCGGTAGGTGTAGTCGCTGATCTCAATCTCCGGCATCCGCGCCTCGAGCTCGCGCATCTTCTTGTGCTCGAAGCCGCGGTGCAGAATCACCTCCTCTGGCGGGCGGCTGCCGTCGGTGTAGGTGATCGTCACCACCTTGTGTGGCGCCACAAGCCCAAAGCAGAAGACAAACCAGTAGCAGACGGCCAGCGGGAGGGTAATGAGGAAAATGACCTTCAGCGAAAGGCCGGCGCTGTTCAGGGCGATGAAGAGGAGGGCGGTGATGACGCCGGAAATACCCGTACCGGAACCCCACGCCCCAACGATGTTGGGCGGGTAGCGCTGCACAAAGGACAGGGCAACCGTCTCGCCGTAGGAGTACGACGTACCGGTGAAGGCCACACCGATCAGGAGGACGACGAAGCACGCCGTGTCGTTGCTACCGCCGATGTCCCCGCTAAAACTCACAATGAGGAGGCCCACGATGGTGCCACAGGCCATGAGAGTCATGCGGATGTTGTACGAGATGCGGTGGGCCACAAAGGCGTTCATGATACGCGCGATAATGCCGAAGAAGACGTTCATAAAGGAGATGAGGGCGACGTACTGCGTCATGCCGAAGTTGGCGGCGAGGGAGTTGGCCCCGGAGATAACCATGTTGTAGTGGAAGTTGTTGATCAGACCTTGACACCACAAAAAGAAAGAGATGCGAATGACGTACTGGGAAAAAAGCTTCTTGAGCTCCGCCTCGTCACGCTGCGTGCGGCTCACCCGCCGCGGCGCCTCCGCCTCGCCGGCCTCCTCC
>MDUD01008665.1:0-15132 GCA_002216565.1 Crithidia mellificae | reverse complement strand
GCCTACTACGCGTACGGCGTTGATCTCGTCCGCTCCGCCGGTCTCCTGCTGCCCACCACCCCCTCCGTCATTTACCGCGCCGCGATGCTCTTTCAGCGCTTCGAAGCCTCAGTCGACACGCAATTCCGCTCCCGCTACATACCCGCCGGGGAGATGGCGGCCTACCGGAAGGCTTTGGAGGTCAAACTGTCACGTGCGGAGCGACGAGCGCTGCTGCCGCCGGCCCCAGCGCAGAGCGGCTTGTCCACATCCGCGCTCGCCGCCGCCGCTTCCGCTGGTGACGTGAACGGCAGCAGCAGCAGCTGCAGTGCTCGTGCCACCGACGCGGCGGCTGCGTCGACCAGCGGGACGGAGTATCTAATTCCCAATCACGCCCAACAAGAGATGCGTACCGGTCTCGTGCCGCTGGTCGATCTGCGTGCCCCGCTCGACTACTGCGTGCACCACCTTATCGATCAGGAGGATGTTGTCTACCTCGCCGCGGCGTGCCTGCTGATCGCGACGAAGATGGAGGACCCAACGATTCGCATCCGAGCTGTCGTGAACACGTGCATGCGTCTAAGCGAACGCCGAGCCGGGGTGGTGGTGAATGAGCAGCAGAAGCCGCCTCCGGCGCGCTACGAGGACTTCAAGTCGTGTGTGGTGGACGCAGAGGAGGTGGTGCTGCATCAGCTTGGCTTCCAGACGTTTGTGGAGAGCCCGTATAAGTACCTGCTGATGTACCTTCATTTGCTTGTGGAGCCGGCGACAAAGGAGGCTGACGCCTCACCCACTACAACAGACACAACCTCTACCGGAGTGGCGCCTACGACGGAGCTGCCGGGCACACGTGCGCCGCCGGCACGCCCGCACGCAGCCGCGCTCACGCAGTGGCTGGTGCGTGCGGTGCAGCTGACAAATGACCTTCCGCGCTGCCGCAAGCTGATCTGGGTCCCCAGCGACGTTCTTGCTCTGTACGCTATTCAGCACACCTGCCCAGCGGACTTGCCGTTGCCGTCCAACTGGACGGAGGTCTTCGGTGTCCCGCACGCCGCGGTGGCACGGGTGGCTGCGGTGTACGCGAAGTACTTGCGAGGTGGCATCGGCAGCCGTCGTGCCGCCACCGCGCTGGCGGAGCTGCGGGCACTGAGGGCCGTCGCACCGTACCGCACCGTGCAGGAGAGCGCCGATTACGAGCGTGCAATGAAAGGTCTCGCAGATATGCGCGCTGCCGTGGCGGGCGTTGGACAAGGTATGCCGTCCTTCTCCCATAACTTCTCCCCCTCACCCCCACCGCCATCGACCATGCCCGGTAACAACAACTCGTACAGTCCACTGCCCAACACGGCGGAGATGGTGGCCTCGCCGTTCGTGCCGGCAACGGCGGCGAGTATTGAGGAGCTGCGTGATTTAATTGGCGCCCCCTCTGTTGCCCCATCGCAGACCAGCGGCGGCCGCCGCGATCGCAGCGATGCATCAAGCTTTGACATCTTTCACAAGCGAAGTCGGGGCGACACACAATGACGAAGAAACTATTTTGTTACTCACTGAAAAGGGAAGGGTGAGCGTGGTTTCCTATCCAAAAGTAAAAGAGGAGGAAAGCCTGCCGTTTGTTAAAGTTTTTTAGATTTTGCGTCCATCTTTAGAGACGGATGCCTGACGTGTTTGCACAGCCACCGCTATAAACCCGACTGTTACACAATACAAACAAATTGAAAAACTAGAAAAAGTATTCAAAAGTCTAACAAGACAAAACGAAGGGAGCCATGAGTGTCGACGTACTTGCGAACACCATCAAGAATTTCTCTACTGCTGAACGTAGAACAAGTTTTGCCGCCGTTGTAAATGCACAGCTTCGTGTGAAATTAATGTGCAACACCCACCTGCACGCTCGTCTGTCTACTTTCTCTCTTCTCTGCCATTTACTTTTTTATTTGACCAGTTTGTTATTACTAGATGGACCTCCGCGCGGTGGAGGTGTACCCAGGGCTTGTGACAGAGGCTGTGCTCGACGCCTACGCGCAGTACCTGCTCTCACGTGCAGGCTCTCCCAGCGCCAGCCGCACAGACAACAGCCATGACGTAGAACACAAGAATTGTCACAACCTGTCAAGCGCCGTTGAAACTCCGCAGAGCCTGGAGGAAGCATTGGCGCCGCTCGAGTTACTGTACGGAAAAACAGCGCTGTCCGCCATCGGAATTGTTCTGCACGGTGCTGAACCGGTCATCCGTTACGTTGAAGAAGCGGATTTAAGCTTGGAAAGTGATTCGAGTGTCCCCCACGGCAACAGCAACATCAACAGCAGCGACGGAGCCAGTAGCAAACGCGGAGGGACGCAGATTAACGACGCGGACGAGGTCACTTCAGATGATGAAGAACGTCCTTCGAATCCCGCACATCAAGCGGCTGCTGTTAAAAACTTGTCCACAGTGCTGTCAGCGCCACAACCTTCGGCTTCTCCACAGAGCGCGAGCACGGGTGTTGGACTGTCTGCAAATGCAGTGCCCCCTGCGCTTCCTCTTCTGTCGCCCTCGCAGCAGGCACGGCTGCACGGGCGGTGCCTTTACCACGTCGGAGAGCACACGCTGTTCTCCCCTTTCTTCTGCCCATGCTCCGCGTACGCGTACCAGTCCATCCAACGGCAGGAGGTGTGGTGCTGCAAGCACCTTCTTGCTCTCCAGCTGGCCCTGCGGGTGGAGGCGGCGGGATTACCTCATGATGACGCCTTGCGCGTACGCGTTGTGTCTTCGGAAGAATTTGCACAGCTGCTTCGCCGTGCTCTGTAAAGAATTAAAATGCACTCGCTGCGGTATTTAAACAGTGCTGAGCATTTTTCCTTTCTCTGCTACCCTTAAAAAATGAATTCCAAAGAATTTTGAAAATGTTTCAAGAACAGCATCAATTCAATTGTCCAAATGCAAAAATTTAGGTTTGACAATTGTCAACCAGAAACTGAACCGAGATGCGGCCACGGTGCTGCCCAGTGCTTGAAAGTGTACGAACTCAGACATTTAGAGGTGATTGTGGTTTGACTTGCCTTATTCACTAAAATTCTTACTGCCACTTCAACTTTGTTTGCTTCTCTTTCTTTGTAATCTCGATCTTTTTTTTTTTTGCAAGTTGCAAGCAAGTTGTCTTCGCAAAGCAACGTTATCTATTTTTCTTCGCACAAACACGCGTGTTTTCTTCACAGTTCGTATCGTTTCTCTATTTTTTTTTCCTTGTTGTACTCTTTTTGTTCATAGCTCCTGTTTTCCTTTCGTTAATTTGCCCTTTTTTGCATATCGGGCTACCCTTTCAAAACGCATTTTTTTCAACCATTAGTAGCCTATCTATATATTTTTTTCCTCTCCGTTTGGTCACGTGCTGTCAAGCTCCACTTTCTCATCATAGCCCTTACTGCTGAAGTATCTGCTAAAAACAATAGAAAAATTCCAACGTGCGATTTTTTTTTCGCTTATTTTCTCCTGCCGAGGCTGTCCAGTTATAATAAAAAAAGAGCTGCCTAAAAGTCACACACAAGAAAAATGCTTCGGTGCAGCACGCGGCTTGCTCGAGGCTACGGCTGCGGTGTTATCGCGTGTACCGCATTGAGGCTAAGGAAACGGAGCGACAAAAGTAGTAACCCTTACCCCACCGCGACTCGCACAGTCATCTACTCCGCCGCAGCAAGGGCAGCCCCACCCCCATCATCCACCGCGACTCCTCTCCCTACTACTACTACTCCTCCTCCTTTTCCTCCCCCGTCCTCTCCTTCTCACCCCTCTTCCGCACACACCCACTCCACCAGTGTAACTCATTCTAGCAATCGCAGCTCTACTACTTTAGCCGGTTTGTCGTCTGTGTCCCTCGCGTCCAAGTCATCAGGCAGCGTTTCACACAACATGGCAGACGGCAATAATAACAACAGCAATAATCAGCACCAGGACCCGCAGCCGGCCGGCGCCGGCGCGGCGGAGGTGCTGAAGAACTACCCCGAGGTTCTGAACTTCGCCAAGATGGAGGAGGAGATCTTGGCGATGTGGCGTGAGAAGAAGTGCTTTCAGACGTCGATGGAGCTGTCCGAGGGCCGCAAGCCTTTCAGCTTCTTTGACGGCCCTCCGTTCGCCACCGGCCTGCCCCACTACGGTCACATTCTGGCCGGCACCATCAAGGATATGGTCACCCGCTTCGCGTACCAGACCGGCCACCACGTGGTGCGCCGCTTTGGCTGGGATTGCCACGGCCTGCCGGTCGAGTACGAGATCGACAAGATGCTCGGCATCAAGACGTCGCACGACGTTGCAAAGATCGGCATTGCCAAGTACAACGAGGAGTGCGAGAAGATCGTGACGCGCTACGTGACGGAGTGGGAGAAGACGGTCGAGCGCGTGGGCCGCTGGATCGACTTTGAGAATGACTACAAGACGATGTACGCGACCTACATGGAGAGCGTCTGGTGGGTCTTCTCGCAGCTGTGGGAGAAGAAGCTGGTGTACCGCGGCTTCAAGGTGATGCCGTACTCCACCGCCTGCACGACGCCGCTCAGCAACTTTGAGGCGAACTCGAACTACAAGGAGGTGAGTGATCCAGCCGTGACCGTCGCCTTCCAGTCCGCCGATGACGCGAACACCTTCTACCTCGCCTGGACGACCACGCCGTGGACGCTGCCGAGCAACCTGAGCCTGTGTGTGAACCCAGAGCTGGACTACGTGAAGGTGCTGGACGCGAAGACCGGCCGTCACTACTGGCTCGCCGAGGCCCGCCTCAACGACGTCTACCCGAAGAAGAAGGCCGCCAAGAAGGACAAGAAGGCCGGTGACGAGGCTGCCGAGGAGGCTGCGGCGTACACGGTGCTGGAGAAGACAAAGGGTACCGCCCTCGTCGACCTCAAGTACGTGCCGCTCTTCCCCTACTTTGCCGAGGTCATGAAGGACACGGCCTTCCGCATCATCTCCGGCTCCTACGTGACGACGGACGCCGGTACCGGTATCGTGCACCAGGCCCCGGCCTTCGGTGAGGACGATTACCAGCTGTGCCTCGACCACGGCATCTTCACGAAGGGCGGCAAGTTCGTCTGCCCGGTCGACGAGAACGGCATTCTGACGGCGGAGGTGACCGACTTTGCCGGCAAGCACGTGAAGGAGGCGGATCCGGAGATTATCAAGTACCTCGAGGCTAAGGGCAACTTGGTCCACAAGGCCTCCATCGTCCACAGCTACCCCTTCTGCTGGCGCAGCGACACCCCGCTCATCTACAAGGCCGTTGAGTCGTGGTTCGTCAACGTCGAGGCGTTCCGCGACCGCCTCATTGACTGCAATGAGAAGACGTACTGGGTGCCGGACTTCGTGAAGACGCGCCGCTTTGGCAACTGGCTGTGCGAGGCCCGCGACTGGAACGTGTCGCGCAACCGCTACTGGGGCACGCCGCTGCCGATCTGGCACAGCGAGGACTGGGAGGAGATTATCTGCATCAGCAGCATCGCGCAGCTGGAGGAGCTGTCCGGGGTGAAGGGGATTACCAACATCCACCGCCAGTACGTGGACGACATCACCATCCCTAGCAAGCGGCCTGGCATGCCGCCGCTGAAGCGCGTGGAGATGGTGTTCGACTGCTGGTTCGAGTCCGGCTCCATGCCGTACGCCCAGCAGCACTACCCGTTTGAGAACCAGGAGCTCTTCAAGAGCCTCTTCCCCGCCGACTTCGTCTCGGAGGGTCTTGACCAGACCCGCGGCTGGTTCTACACCCTCCTCGTCCTCGGCGTGGCGCTCTTTGACGTTTCGCCGTTCCGCAACTGCGCCGTCAGCGGCCTCGTGCTCGCCGAAGATGGGAAGAAGATGAGCAAGCGCCTAAAGAACTACCCGGAGCCGCAGGTGGTGATCGACGCCTACGGTGCGGATGCCCTGCGCATGTACATTATCAGCTCGCCCGTGGTGCGCGCCGAGCCGCTGCGCTTCCGCGAGGCCGGCGTGAAGGGTGTCGTGAAGGACATCCTGCTGCCCCTCTTCAACGCCGCGAAGTTCTTCATCTCCAACACGAATTACTGCATCGCCGCGGGCGGGCAGGTGTCGCTGGATGTGCGCAGCACGAACGAGATGGACCGCTGGATTCTCGCCTCCTGCCAGACCCTGCTGCGCTACGTGAAGTCGGAGATGGAGCTGTACCACCTCTACAACGTCGTCCCGGGCATCCTGCGCTTCGTCGTGGATCTCTCGAACTGGTACGTGCGCATGAACCGCCGCCGCATGAAGAACGCGACCGACAGCGAGGACCGCTCGCAGGCGCTGTCGACGATGCTGTACGTCCTCTTCTCCGTCTCGCGCATCATGGGCCACATCGCCCCGTTCGTGTCGGAGATGCTGTACCAGCAGATCAAGCCCCTCCTGCCGGCGAGCGAGCGCATGGACTCCGTGCACTACCTCATGATCCCCGACGAGGACACCACCTTCGACGACCCGGAGCTGGAGCGCGCCATGTCGCGCATGATGAACGTTGTCGACCTTGTCCGCGTGCTGCGTGACCAGATGGTCATCCCGATCAAGCGGCCGGTGCGCCAGGTCGTCATTGTGCACCCCGAGCAGGAGTACCTCGACGACGTGCGCAAGGTCGCCGACTACATCAAGGACGAGGTGAACGCCTTCGAGATCGTCCTCAGCAGCAACGACGAGTACGTGGAGACGAAGCTGGACGCGAACTTCGAGGTGCTGGGCAAGAAGTACCGCAAGGAGATGCCAGCGATCCGCAAGGGCATCCAGGCCATGACGCCCGCCGACGTGGCGAAGTTCCTGCACGAGCAGAAGGGTGTCATCGCGGGCAAGGAGCTCACGATGGAGGATGTCAAGGTGCTGCGGCAGGTGAAGGAGGGCATTACGGACTTCCAGAGTAACACCGACAACGACGTGGTCGTGCTGGTCGACAAGCGCGAGGACCAGGAGCTGATCGACTCGTGGCGCGCGCGTGAGTTCGTGAACCGCGTGCAGCAGCTGCGCAAGAAGGCGAAGCTGCTCGTCTCTGACGACGTCGACGTCTACTTCGACGCCGAGGAGGCCGAGCTGACGACGTCTATCCTCAACTGCAAGGACCAGATCAACCAGACCCTGCGCGGTGTCTGGACGACGCTCGACCAGAAGCCCAGCGATGCCGAGCTGATCGCGGAGGAGGACAACAGCATCTCCGGCGTGGCCGTGCGCCTCGTCTTCACGAAGCCGAAGGCGTAACGTCAAGCATTGATTCTGTTGTAATGCTGCAAACAGGGTTCTACATTTTAACGCTCTATGTCACAATTTCCACCCCGCGGGTCGCCCCTCTTCTTTTCACGAATGTGCTGCCGCTACCGTTGCATGGCCGTCGTCGTCGTCACCACATTGACGTTTCTCGCCTGCAGATGCAAGCTGCGCATGTTTTTTTGTGTTTGTCTCTCGTTCCTTTAGACGGGAGCGTGAAAGAGTGGAGGTGCGAGCGTTTTATTTTCTTTTTATTATTTGCTAACTAACGCTTTAATGCTAACTCACCAGCTTACACTAGTTCCGTTATTGTTATTATTGTTTTTTATGTCAAGCTTTCTCTCTCCTATTCTTAAATTGTTGTACACCCACACATTAAGTTTGTTGCTAAAAGCGTCTTTTTTTCTGCAGGCTTACAAAGGCCGTGGTTAATAGAGCTTTCAGCGCGGGGAGGAGAAACTTGCTCCAATCAGGCATCTTGTTTTTGTTGTTTTGTTCTCACGAGTCTCTAATTATTAATTTCAGAATTTTGTTGGTATTATTATTTTGAAATTGTGGTTGTTGCTGATGTGTGCCGTGTTTTTTCTCCAAAAGTTCTAAATCTTCAGATTCTGTCTTGCAGACAAACATTAACAGAAAAAGAGGATGTGCATCATCTCCAAAAGGAAATGATAAAGAGAGTGCAAAATGTTACGCAGAAACGTCAACTGGCGTGTCTTTTAGACAGTGGCTGGCCTTGCTGTTGGACATTTTGCTTATTTTTGTTACAAAACTATAAAATTATAAAAAGGCTAAATTTATCAGATTGGTAGATACTTTTTTTTTGTTCCCAAATTTCAACTTGGCGTTTAATAGTGCTTATCATTATTTTTCTTCTCTTTTCGATTGGCGTATAATGCAAGAGATATTTTTTTAATGGAAAACGTAAACCATCTGTGGCTTCTCGCTTCTTTCTTGGGCGTTCACAGTAATCCAATTTGCAATACCCGTGCTTAAAAGATGAACAACGACACAATGAAGATGTTAAGTTTTTTTGTGGAAAAGAACCGCATCGCTCGCAAGACATTACTGAATGGTAGACTGACTTCCGCGAGCCATCAGTCCAAAAAGAAGAAAAAACTTCGCGACTGTTTTGTATGTCGCATGTCGCATGATTGCCTCCTGCAACAGCAATGGCGTCAATTTTTTAAGCAGGAGCATCGGCAACTGGCGCCGTAAGAGGGGACAAGTGTCTGAGTGAATAATCGATAGTGTCTTGGCATTTGCGTACCTCTAAGTTTTCTTTGCATGCAATGACTTCCAACTGTTCCATCACCACTTCAATTTTTTTTTCTTTGGTCTCATGATAGCTTTTCATATAAAGCGGTACGTGCTTAGCGTGTACTTTGGCAGGTGTTTGACTGTGCTGCTCTTGTGATTTTGCAGGCAAAGCAACTTGAACATCCATTTTTGTTGCTGTTGAAACGGTGTGCAGCCCGCATCCCGAATTGCCAACTCATCGAAACACACAGACACACAAACGAAAAACAACTGCTATCAAAACCCTTACCCGCTGTTTCAATCAAAGTCTAAAAGCTCAGGACCAATGCCGCTCATTGCCTCTGTCCTCTCCCTCCTGGATGACACGGTGTACGTGCTGCTCGCCCTCACCACCGTCGCCCTCGTCGTCGTGGCGGCGGCGCTGAGCCGGAACGTTTACCGCGATGCCCTGCGCACGCAGGCACGCTCGAAGCTGCGCCGCGAGGACAGCCTCACCAAGGAGCAGCAGATGTTCCTGCGCTCGATGCAAGCGGAAGAGAAGGTGGAGGACGTGCTACGCAAGGCCGGCTGGACGGACGTCTTTCTGCGCCGCCGCGTGGCCGTCGCGCGGGTGGGCCACAACCGCGAGATCGACGTGGTCGCCGTCGGGCCGATTGTGCTCGTGGTAGAGGTGAAAAACTGGCAGGGCTACGTGTGGAGCAAAGGGTCGAGCTGGTACCAGTGCCGCAACCGCAAGACGATGGACACGCTGCAGTTCGAGGACGTGCAGGAGGACAACGTCGAGAAGGCGGCGGCGCTGCGACGCTACATTGAGAACGCGCGCCGTGTGGAGCTGCCCGACTCGAACATGGTGCAGGCGGACGCCGTTGTCTTCGGCCACCAGGACGCTGCAAGCCCCACCACGATGACAAACAACACGAGCAGTCGCGGTACGTGGTACTCGGACCGGGCGATTCACAAGGTGTGCGGCAAGTGCGTCGTCCCGGTTGTCGTCTTCACGCACCCCCGTGTGAAGCTGGACCCGGCGACGGTGAAGGCGAAGAAGTACGTCTTCACCCTGGACACGTTTGCGACCTTTGCGCAGCAGGCCGTTCGGGGCAACATCGACCTGGACGCGTTGAATGATGTCGCCGCGCCGTCGTCGTGGTGGTCGGCGTGGCTGCCGTTCGGGCCGCACCGCCGCGTCCCCCGCGCCGTCCCGGCCGGCTCGCCGAACTCGTTTCTCCTCACGGAAGACCAGCAAGATCAGGTGGCCGGCGTCGTGGATGTGATGCGCACGTGGGATTTGGTCTACCTGTTGGACCGGCGGCTCATGACGGGGGATTTGCAAAGCATCGACGTGCCCAGCGCTTTCTGCTCCTACGAGCGGAAACACCTGCTTGACATCAACGTGCGGTGGAACCGAGGCCTGTTAGGACTGGTGAAGACGTTTTTCACGAACAAAGCAGGCACGGTGGAGCTGGTGCTGACGACAGCGAAGCGGCTGGCAAAGAAGCGCAACGAGAAGAAGCCGCGCAACACGCAGGGCAACATTGTCTTCCCCATGGTTCCGAAGAAAAAGAAGGTGAACGACACCATCGTCATGAAGATGGCCGGCACCGCGGAACTGAAGACGGTGCTGCTATGTGACGTCGATCGCATCTCTCTTAGCCACCACCTCTACGAAAGTGAGAAGCAGCTTGCGTAAGTGGAGTTTTTGTTTGCCCGTTGAGACAGGTTGATTATTTTCCTTTTTCTTACCACGATTAAACAACGCGATTTTTGTGTTATCTTTTTCTTTGCTTAACTCTAAAGATAATGCGTTGAAAAAAATAACTAGACAAGGTTTAGACAACGGCAGCATTACAAACACCTACCTTTTTTTTTCAAATTTAACATTTATATCGCTTCTGCTCGTCTGCCAAAGACAATCAAAGCGTAGCGCAGCAACTACCGACAAGGTGCTTTTGTTTTCACCAGCATCTTTCCACAACGTGCACAAAAAAGAAGTTTTGTATGTGCTCTTCATCATTATTATCTCTCTTTCTGCTTCTCTACAACAAAACTTTTTTAAATATTATTAGTCACACGCACGATGCTCACCCGCTCTTTGGCGCGGCTGTGGACGCCGAAGTACTTCCGCGGGCAAAGCCACCATGCCAACAAAGCCGTGCGCCACCCCGGCCCACGGCGCACGCGCATCATCGACTCCGACCAGCCCCCTGCACCTTCAACAACTGCTGCGCAAACCCTATCAAAGCAGCCGCAGCAGGCGTTTCTGCAAAAAACGCAGATACAGTCAACAGAGAAGAAAAGCTGTGGCGAGAAATCTGTTGCTCCTTCTTCTACACCAACGACGGACCCACTTGTGCTGATGGCGCAACGCCTGCTGATGCAACTTGCGCACCCGACGTCTCTTTCCTCGTCGGCCACCGCAGCCGCCTCTGAAGTTGCTCCTACCCCAACATCTCCTCATTCAATGCCTGTGGAAAAGACGGCAGAGGCCACGCGCAATTTCGTCGCCTTTACCGCACGACGAGATGTTCTTGGCCCGCTGCGGCGCCGCCTGCCCCCCGCCCCGGCGCATCTTTCGATGACTGCTCCACGTGGCGCGGCTCATGAAAGTAACGCAACAGATAATGCGATGACAAGCGGCACAGGCGTCGCCACGCCGCGGCTGCGTGTTGTTTCTTCACAGCATGCAAAGGGTGGTGAGGTGCCTGCCCCGCTTGGTGCCGATTCGTCTCTTAAAAATGACAATTTATTGCGGCCGTACCGACTAGATGAACTCGTTGCTTTTCTGCAGCTGTACGACGCCGTCGGTGCCGATGATGGGGTGCTGCTGGTGCAACTCATGGCGGAGGTGCACCGTGAGCTGTTTGCGTGCGCCGCACTTCAGCGGAAGCGGAATGAGGCAACCGTTGCGACAACGCACGCATCRYGTCCTGCTTCACAGGACATGACTGTTGAAACTTCTAGAGCGGAGATGGACAAGCTTTTAAAGAAAGAAAAGAAGGGCAGCGGAGGTGATGTTATGAGAAGCAACAAAACCGCTACTCTGCCGCTGCCAGCTCTTCTCTTTACCATGTCTTCTCTCGGGGTTGTGGAGGAGGCTGTCTTAGACCTCGTCACCTCTGTCGCACCCGCCCCCACCACCTCCCTTGCCCGCCGCGGGTTGCTCTACCCTCAGCTGCCTCTGTACTCCACCGAGGAACTCATAACCCTCATCATCGCCCTGCACCGCTTTGGCCACGCCCAGCAGCCGTCCATGAAGGCGGCAACGAAGGCACTGCGGGCCTTGTTGTACCAAAAGAACACCCCAGCGAGTACTTTCCATCGAGCAATGAAAGAAGTGAAGAAGCGTTTGAACCGTGAGGCAGGTACTCCGTCGCGCAACGGCGAGAGTATGCCGTCCGCGCCGACGGAGAGTCTTTTCGGCTCCATGGGCACTGCATCAGACAGCGCGGTGCGCGTCTTGCAGTCACATCCTGAACTAACCACGCTTGTCTTGCAGATGCAGTGTCCGCTCTTCCTTCTGCTGGAAGCCCTCACGGCGGCCTCGCTGACGGTGTACCGCCGCGCCGACGTCGTCACTTTCCTGTCTGACCTCATCGCAGTCACCGCCGTGGTGGAGCTGACCGAGGACACGCAGCAGCAGCGGATACGGGAAGAAGCGCAGGCGTACGCGATGGCGGTGGCACATCAGCTGTTACGTGCGGCGAAGCTGACGGAGGAGATGGAACAGCCGCAGCCGCTGCTCTCCGCCGTCTTTGCGTGGAGCTGCACGTTTACTGGCAAGGGGGTGGTGGTGGACGGCGGCGAGGATAGCGCCGTGCCGTCCGACCGCGTTGCCTACTACGATCACGTCACGGCAGATCTGATCAAGGCGAGTCGCACCGATTAGAGCGAGGAAAAGGTTTCCGCACCTCACTGGATGTTGTGTTCAACACCTGTTTACAGACAATTAAGTAATTTCAAAGAACGGAATTAAAAAAAAAAACTTTTCAAACCAGTCAGAGTGTTTGCTTACTGTGGCGACACTTGATGCGCAAATAATTTTTCCCCCGTTGATGTGGCTATGTATCTGAACTTGACATCTGGCTTGACGTTTTCTGCAGACATTGTATGACCGCTTGTATAGCAGAGACCCTACCATCATCTTATTTTTCAACTCTTTCCCTCTCAATTTGCAGATTTCAAGAAAAAAAAATTGTTTTCAGTAGAGCATTCTCAAGTAAACTAACTTGAGTGTGTGATTTAGCGCGTGGATGTGCCATACTGCCACGTGATCAGGTTTTGACAACACAGGGACAGAGACAAAGACGCACACCCAAACACCAACACAAACTTACGAATAACTCCACTAGCGTCAACAAAAATCATTAACTGATGAGCCAGTCCCCCGCCACGAAGAAAAGCGGCGAGATCGACGAAATTCGCGCGTGCCTGCGCGAGCCGCCGAAAGCGGGCGATGCGACAAAGAAGCGGGCGGCGCTGCGCAAGGTGGTAGCGCTTATGACGAGCGGCATCGACACCACCGCGCTCTTTCCCGATGTCATCATGTCGTGCTTCACGAGTGACCTTGTGTGCAAGAAGCTCATCTACCTCTACCTCACGACCCAGTCGAAGGGCAACGAGGAGCTGGCGGTGCTTGCGATTAACGCGCTGGTGAAGGAGTGCAACGATCAGAGCCCCGTCGTGCGTGGGCTGGCTCTGCGCTCTTTAGCGGCGATGCACGTGTCAAATCTTCTTGAGTATTTGGTGCCCCTGGTGGAAAAAGGCCTGACAGACTCCTCCGCTTACGTGCGCAAGACGGCCGTGTGCTGCCTGCTTCGTCAATACCACCGCTCCGCCGCCGACTTCTACGAGCACCGCTACTTCGACAACGCCCTCCGCTTGCTGTCTGACTCAGATGTGCAGGTCAGCTCCAACGCTTTAGATGTGCTGCTCGAGATCACGCAGCTGGAGTCCACCAAGTCTGCGGAGCTTGCGACGGAGCAGCACCCGCCCTTCACGGTCAACAAGTCACTGCTGTATCAGCTGCTTAACCGTCTCCGCGTGTTAAATGAGTGGCAGCAAATCCAAGTCATCCACCTCTGTCTGCAGTACACGCCAGGCAACGAGGATGAGATGTTTGAGATGATGAACCTGCTTGACGAGCGACTGGAGTCGAACAACACCGGCGTCGTGGTCGCCTGCAGTCGAGTATTTTTCCACCTCACGCAGAACGCGCCGGCGGTGCAGCGCAAGGTCTTCCAGCGACTGCGTGAACCGCTGCTAGTGATTGCGACGAGCGCGGTTAACGAGACGGCTTACGCGGCACTGTGCCACATCAAGGTGCTCGTAAAGCGCGATGCCCGCCTCTTCGAAGGCGATTTCCGCGCCTTCTACTGCAGCGTGAATGAGCCGTCGTCGAACAAGTGTGTCAAGATGGACATTTTGGCCTCCGTCGTCACGGCGGCGTCCGTCAACGCCATCTTGGAGGAGCTGGTGGCGTACTCGGAGGACCGCAACGCGATTGTGGCGCGCACCGCCATCGCCACCATGGGCCGTCTCACGCTGCGCCTGCCCGACGCCCTCAGCCCTGTCCTGGCGTTCTTCACCGACTTCATCACCCTCGGCCTCGAGGACGTGCGTGGTGCAACCCTGAGTGTCCTGACCGACGTGTTGCGGCAGCACGTGCAGCTGGACAAGGTGCGGCCGATCTTGCAGACCGTCGTGCAGTGTTACAAGGTGACACCCTTCACCGACGACGAGAGCCGGCTAGCCTTTCTGTGGCTGCTCGGTGAGTTTGGCGAGTACATCGCTGAGGCCCCGTACCTGCTCGAGATCTTCGGCGACACCATTTTGAAAGAGGCGGCGGCGCTGCGGCTGCAGCTGCTCACCTCAGCCGCCACGCTCTTCTTCAAGCGACCACCCGAGATGCAGGGCTGCCTTGGCCGCGTCCTCCACGCCTTGCTGAATGACTTCACCAACGCGGATGTGCTAGATCGAGCGCTGCTGTACTACCGGCTGCTGCGCAGCGATGTTGCGGCGGCGGCGCGGGTGATCTGCGCTCCAAAGGCCCCTGTGCGCGCCTTTGTGGAGGACATGGACGCCAACCTGCTGGACCGGCTCATGGCGGAGTTCGACACGCTCTCCGTGGTCTACTGCGTGCCGCAAGACAAATTTGTTGTCGAGGGAGGCTGGACAAACGAGGACGCGCAAGAAGACGATGACGACGACGACGATGAAGAAGAAGAAGAGGAAGACGGTGATTACGGCAGCGAGGAAAAAGAAGATGCAGCACACGGCGTTGATAACACGGAAGCAGGTGCGGTGTTGCACGGACAAATAGGTGAAGCAGGCCTCCCGTCATCTAGCATGGACCACCTTTTCGGGGTTGGCGGCGGCGCCAGTCCCGTCTCGTCACTCCGTCTTTCTCCTGACGCCGAGCTGGACGCACCCGCCTTTCAGCAGCAGTGGAGTCAGTTGAGCACTGTAGCAAATTTTTCGGTGACGTTGCAGACCAGCGGCATCCCTTCCATCGACGCCGTCGAGACTGCGTTAGAGGACCACTGCGTGTTTGTTCTCGCCTCTGGTGCGCAGAACGGTGCGCAGAAGCTCTTCTTGTACGCTGAGGCTGCTGCCCCGTGCCATGGTTGGTTTTACGTTGAGGCTCTCGTTGCACTCACTGGAATTGTGCGAGTGACGGTAAAGTCTGATGCGTCT
>MDUD01008659.1:0-12117 GCA_002216565.1 Crithidia mellificae | reverse complement strand
CTGCAGCTTCGACTTCATTGAAGCGCTCACCGTGGCGGCAGACGTACTGCAGGCAAAGACGACAAAGAAAAAGTACGAGCGCACTATCTACTTTCTCACGGAAGCGCGTCATGCCGTCCTCCGCAAGGCCGCCTTGCCGTCTCTCTTCACATCCCTGACACTCGATGACGTTGCCCTTGTCGTGCTCGGCGTGAACTTCAGCAACGGCAGCGCGGCGTCTGCACTGGACACACTCGGTGTAAAGGAGCAGAACGAGGAAGTCCTGCGGAGTCTCTGTGCCACCTTGGGGGAGCCGAGCACAGTGGTAAGACTGGAGGATGAACTTCGTGCTTTTGCGCAGCTTCGCTGCCGACGTGTGCAGCAGAAGCCGTTGCTTAAAGTCCCACTGCGCGTGGGGGACCTCGCCATCGCGGCGCAGCTTTTCTCTCTCACGCAGCAGGAGCGCCTGCCGTCGCTGCAGCGCAGCACCACCGATGGCGCCACCGTCACGCGCAGCGTGCACTATGAGACTATCCGCCCGGCCACCTCCACCGCTGCTTCTCCTCTATTCTCTGCAGAAGGCCCAAACGACGCTCACGCGGCAGCGCAGCTACCTCGATCCCGCGAGGTGCCACCGGAGGATGTGGAGGAGGTCGTCTTTTTTGGCGCAGACACGCTCCTCTGCACGCCGGCTGATCGCGACGCGATGAAGCTGCACGGGCCGGCTTCCCTCGAAACAGTTGTCTTTGTAAAGTCCACTGAAGTGTCGCCGTGCGTGTTGATGGGCAGCACTCGCGCTCTGTTGCCGCTCGCCGGCGACCACGACGGCCAACGCGGTTATAACGCACTCACAGCCGCCATGGAGGCGATGGACGTGGTGATGCTGGTGCGCCTCGTCGCGCGGCGCGACGCTGACCCAACTCTGTGTGCGTGTTTCGTGCAGCAGCCGAGCGAGTATGTCCCTGTGGACGGCCTGCCGCGCTATTTGGTGGTGGCCCCGCTGCCCTTCGCCGAAGATGTCCGCGCCTACGAATTTTCAGAGTACCCGGAACTGACCTACACGGCAGCGGAGGAGCAGCTGATGGATGACATCATCGATGGCCTCTCGGTCGATTCCACGGTGCTGAATCCGCAGAAGACCTTCAACCCAGTGCTACAACAGTACTACGCCACGCTGGCAGCAAAGCTGCAATCAACGGCTGGGTTGGCTGATCTTAGCGAAAGTGAAGCCATTGCCTCCACGCTGAAGGAAAAACACGCCGCCGCACCTTCGGCTTCCGCCACTGTACCATCGCTGCTTCGTCAGCTGCGCGGCACGTCCACTAACTTCTTTGTAGAGAGCAGCGTAGTGTACAAGCGCGTGACGGCTATTCGCGCTCAGCTCGAAGCGTGCGCCACGGACTTTCCTTACGCTGACCCATTGGATGTTTCAAGCACAGCGCCTGCAACAACAACAGCAACAACAGCACAGGGTGATGGCAAAATTCGTGCAAAAGAAAAAGGTGACCGTCTCGGGGCTAACATACCGTTGTGGGCTCACAATAACCACAACAGCAGTGCCTGGTATGGCGAGGAGCCGCAAACAATTGCTTCTTTGCAGGGGCAACAAGGGTTTTCTCACGGGCGTGATGCTTACTCGACGGAATTAGACGATGTGTATTCCCTTCCTTCGCTTCCAGCGACTATCGCAGCAGCACCAACAGCACAGCACATATTTTTTAAAAATGACGCGTCAACGCACCGTTCCTTCGCAGCGGCGTCTTGTGCGTCGTCGGACCGCGCCTCCGTCGCGACGACGCTTCCCCACGCTGTCGAAGAAGGTTTGCACGCCCCCACCAAACCTGCCGGCAGCGACGTGCCTTCTGTACTCGATCCCGTGGAGAACGTTCGTGCACTGATGAGTCAGCCGGGTGTCACAGCGGCGGAGCGGCGTCATGCGAAAGATGTTCTGCGTCACGCAACACTGGAGCTGCTGCGAGGCAACCGAAAGAGTCTGCCTCACTCCGCCATTTTGGCCTGCATGACGGCGTTGCGCACGAGCTGCGTAAGGGATCAGGATGGGCAGTATTACAATGACTTCCTCCTCCAGCTGCAGAGTGTCGCTGAAGCATGCGGTGCGCTCGATGACTTTTGGGGATCCTGCGTTTCCCAAACGCATTTGAAGAGTCAGACTGACGACGTGAAGGTGGGGCCGATCGAGACAGCGGAGTACCTCAGCGCCGGAAGCACAGAGGAAACAGCGTTCAGCAAACGTGACTTGAGCTGATTGATTTGAGTGGAACCTCTATCCTGTTTACGAATTGCATAGCCCATGTTTTTTCCAGGAGGAACTTTATTTAATAGAAGCCAAGCATCACGGACGATCTACACCTCTTCTTTTTTTTGCGCTTCATTTAATTTCCATTCATGTTTTCTCGCTTTACCTGCTTCGAAGCATCTCCATTATTATAATTCAAGAAAAAAAAGGGAGACGATGTGTTGTTTGCCATACCGCATTAAAATCTGTGTGCAGTAGTTTGCTCTGCTGTTTCGGTTTGCACTACAGCAGCGATAGCTTGAAAACGAGCATTGCAAGCGAATGTAGTCTTCTTCTTTACAATCTCTTGTTCTTGGCAATCTTTCCCCCTTTTTTTTTTCAACAGGACCAAAACAACAACTGTACCGAAATCTCATTCCAACCAATACAAAGCACGTGTAAGTCCAGCTTTTCTTTTTCGTTTTCCAACATTCGCACTATTTTATTCACTTGCTGCGACCACAAAAAAAAAAAAACAATCTTTATACATTACACAAACTTGCTTTTTGAACTTCGTTTATTTTGTTTCTGCTCGTAGGTGACCCTTTTCCCTCTCTCTCTCATTCCATTGACTCGCTTAGCCCCAACACACACGCTTACAGAAACCATGAGTACCAGCGAACAACACGAGGTGGGACCGGAGAAGGTGGCAGCGGAGGCACCGTCGGCCAATGTGGAGTCGCAGCCTGCGGCACCTGCCACGGACGCAACACCGCACACCGAGCCCGCCCCCGCAGCACCCAGTCAAGAAGTCGAAAAGTCAGACATCCCTTCCGCTCCGGCAGCTGGTGCGGCTCCTGGCAGCGCTGCCCCTGCTCCTGCTGACGTCAGCCTCACGTCCGCCAACGGCTCCGCCACATCGAACGCGGAGGCGCGAATGCAAAGTGCCCTCGCTGCGCTGCTGAAGGTTCTCGACAACGACGACCCGTCTGCCGCCGCGCCACCGCTGCGCACGGTGCAGAAGATGTGCATGCGCATCCCCCAGCTCTCGAGCGAGATGTCGCGGCCGCAGCGGCTGCAGCTGTACAAGCTGTTGCTGCTGGACGACGACGAACAGCAGCAGCAGCACCAGATGGCGGCCGCTCTGCCAGAGTCGTGGTCGGCCTTTGCGGAAAAGGCGCTGGAGACGCACACCGCCGTTGCGCAGCAGGCCGCTGCCCTCTTCCCGGCTGACCTCGGCGTCACGGTGGAGGAGCTGGCCGGTCTCTTCTACCACCTCGGGGCAGAGACGGCGTTTTACTTCAACCCTGAGATGATCGATGTGATTCTGTGCATCACCTACGTTGTCGCCGGGGGCCGGTCCGGCGACAAGGCACAGCTGCTCCGCACCCTCTACCGTCTGCTGTGCGTGCTGCAGAAGGACTTTCTTGTTTCGACGGCGTCGCGGCTGTACGAGCCGGCGACCACGGCGCTGCTGCGCCTCATGCTGCAGTTCTATGACCCCGCACTGGCCACCCACGTGGATCAGCAGCAGGTCGAGGTCGGCGCCTTCGTCCTTGAGTGGTCGCGCCGCCTGCTCGTTCTGCACGGTGACTACGAAGCAGCGCTGAAAGTGCTAGACTGGGTCTTCATTCTGGGCGACCCGGTGATGATCCCCTACGTCGCACAGGCCTACCTCATCACCCACCGCCAGCACCTCCTGTCCCTGCAGACGAAGCAGGCGCTGACGAATTGTCTGCGCGAGATGAAGCTGGAACTGAGTGGGGTGAAGAGTGAGGCCGTGGACCCGAAGCTGGTCGATGGCCGCGCCACCGCCCTCATGCCCGTCTGGAGTGGCAAGTCTCTCCTGCAGAACGCTGACCTGCTCTACCGCGTCACCCCGCTATCGACGCAGCGCATGCTGGACTTCTGCCTCTACCCCGACGTGGGCACGCTGAACAAGACGCCAGAGGACTTGCAACAGTACTACGCCAACACGCCGTGTCTGCCGCTCGAGCGGTCTGACATCGCCTCGGCGTTCCCGAAACGAGCGGGCAACAAGAGCAACAGTGCGAGGACGGCGCAGGAGGGCGGGGAGGCCGTGCCGCAGAACGGGGCCGCAGCGGAGGAGAACGAGGTGCTGCCGGCACGTGAGTACATCATCGTGGACTGCCGGTCGAAGGCGAGCTACGACTACGTGCGCCTGCCCACCGCCATCCTCGTCGGGGACGTCCTCAGCTACCAGCAGGAGGAGCTGGCGGTGGCGATGAGCCGACTGGAGTCGTGCCGCGGTCACCCACTCGCCCTCTTCGGCACGGGACGGCCCATCGTGGAGGAGATGAACCTGCTGAAGGTCCTTGCCCTCTACCTCATCAACAAGAAGGCCTTCCCGTTTGTCTGCATCGTGCCGGGCGGTTTCAAGACGACCATCCCGCTGCTGCGCAACCGCGTGATTGAAGCGGTGCTCAGCCCGGCCGCCGCCGCCTCCCTCGACGCAACAGCCAAGTCGACCGGGGTGGACTGGGGCCAGCAGGCGTCGAGTACGGCGCACAACATCAGCGCGAAGCTGAGCGAGATCTCCGGCTTGCTGCCGCATGTGGAGACGGCGGAGGTGCGGCAGCGGGCCGAGGAGCTCGGTTCGAAGGCGAAGGAGAGCGTCGCGGCTGCCGGGACGTGGGGCTGGGGCATGATGCAGCGACTCCGCGAGGGCCTGAGCGAGACGCGCGACCAGGCCTCGACGGCCTTCTCGAGCGTCGCCACAAAGCTGAGCGCGACGCAAGCAGGGACGGCTCCTGCTGCTGCTCCTCCTGGTACGAATACCGCGCCTACTGCATCCACAACCGCTGCCGCATCCGGTGCACCCGCCGCCCCGCCGAACGCAGGTATTGCCAATGCCAAGCAACACCAGCAACAGCAGCAGCAGCAGATCTTTTCGTTGGGAGAGGAAGGGGAGGAGGACGACCTCGACCTCATCACGTCTATCCCAACCCGACCGATGCGTGGTGCCGTCGTGGAGCTGCCTCAGCCGTCCGCGTCAGATTCCGGCGTCACCGCTGCGGCACCCGCAGGTGCGGCTCCCTCGGATGTTCCCCCAATGACTGCAGCGCCATCTGTTCCTGCCGCCCATCCAGCAGCGCCTGAAGCGCCACAGCAGCCCTCCACGCCAAACCGCCCGACTTCCGCACCCGCGCCACCAACGACGAACGCAGCCGCTGCTTCTCCGGCATCCCCTGCAAAGACGGAGGAGGCGCCGGCAGATGCGTCTCCGGCGCCAGTGCCACCACAGCTTTCAATGCGGGCTGCCCCGGCGCCGACGACGACAACAACAGCAACCGCTTCTTCGACAGGTGGCGTCCCACGTGGCGCGTCGGCCTCGCAGATTGCCGCCAACATTGATGCCGAGTTCGATGAGCTGTTTGGTGACTTGAACACGAGTCAGATGCCGGCGAACCGCGCGTCAGCCTCGCCGACGAAGCCGGCTGCTGCTGTGAACGAAGACGATCTTTTCGGCGAGTAAGCTGCTCCTTGAATGCAGAAAAAAAATTGTCCTCTGATACTGCACTTTGTCACACAATCAAGTATTCTTTTTTTCCTGCTGTCTCTCTGATTGGTCTTCAACGCTTTTGTCGTTTGTCGCTTTCCCCTTTCTTCCACTTATCTGTACTGGTCTATTTGTGCATTCTTTTTCATTCTCTTTTTTATTTTTTCCTGTGCTTTTTTTATTGTTGTTCTGTATTCTATAAGGGTCTTTGTCACTTATCTCTTTGCACAAAGCCCGTAAACCGATCGTGCTTTGCTTCGAGCGTTTCAAGGCTAATTTCAACTGCACCTGCCGCCGTTTTCAAGGTTCACCGACATTTGTGTGTTCTTCGGATGCGCTTGTTGTGGTTTGATTGCAATCAAAGTCAGTTGTGTTTTCTGCCTACGTTTGTTTCCTTTTTATCTATGAACCTTTCTGTCTACTGTTCTATACCGTTTATCGATTATCAAAACGAAACTTCTTGTCTACTCAAAAAAAAAAGTGGCTTTTGGAGAAGTAATTAACAATAAAGAACGTTTGCTGTATGTAAAAAGAAAATGAAAGTATTGTTGAAGCTTCATGACAATAGTCAAACCTGAAGAAGCTTCCCATTAGTTTAATATGAAATTCAGAATGCTCTATGTCACACAAGCTATCCGAGAAGAGATGCAAACATAAAGTGTTGACCTCTACAATATGAAGGCTACGGTATTGCGGAATTATGTATGAAACGTCACCATTTCACGATTGTGTTCGACTCTGTATTTTTTTTTGTCCTCTCATTTTGTTTTTCATAACGCGCTTTCGAAAGTACAACAATTATCGAAATCTGCTGAAATACTATTTTGGATTGCATCTTTTCTTCTTTACTTTTTTTATTATTTTACCGGTCTCTTAGTGAGTTCATCTGAAAGCATGAAACAGGAGACGGTGTGTGCCATTGCGGCGGAGCTGTTCTCCGTCAGCGACAGTGGCGCCTCCGCCAGCAAAGGTGCGTGCGTGTGCGCTATCGTTGTGCTGCCCTCGCGGCCCCCAAAGTACACCCTCGTGTGCTACAACGCCCAACAAGTCACCTTTTGTGTCGCACGCATGAGCTGGGTGGATGGGCAGCACTCGTCGCTGCGCCTCGTCGTTGCCCCATCCGGACACGTGTCCTTCACCGATGACACCGACAAGCGCTGGAGTCTCTTTTTTTCGGAGGCGGCGCAGCTGGCACGCTTTCTCGCCTGCGTCGGTGTCGCCTTCTACTCGCTCTACGGCGCCCCGGCCACCAGCGTCTTTGCGCACGACGTCAACCTGCCATCCTCCTCTGCGCTACCGCTGCAGGCGGGCGATAGGGCGGTGGTCGCCTTCACCGGTTTCCAGCTGCGCGAGAAAGACGGAGTCTGCAGCGTCGGCGCCACGACGCAAGAGCGTGGGGAAAGCGGCGACGACCACCAGCCACCCCACCACCACCCCGGCAGCAAGGCAAGGACGCCAAGCGAGGAAGGGGGTGACAGTGCACCGTACGTATTCCAGCCGAAGTCGAGCGCGGCGCAGCTGAGCCACGGCTGCTTTGGCTTCGAGGGTAGCGTAATCGGGATGCGGGAAGATGAACGGCGTGTTTTCGTTGTCCCGGCCGGCTACACAACGCGGGTGTCGGAGGCGCTAACAAACGTAGCGGCGGAGGGCGCAGTTTACGTGGTGCAGCTGCTGCGTGTAGAGCACGTCCGCGGCGACGACGACGCCAACAGAGCAGCAGCAAGCACGGACCAGGGCAGCGAGAAGGGTAAGGAGAAGGCCGCTGCGGCTGCTGCAGCTCCACCGGCAGTCTACGCGGCCACAGCGGAGGCCGACCCTCCTCGCGCGGAGTCGCGTGCGGTGGCACTCGTGGGCCACGCAGGCTCCTCCACCCTCGACAACACGACGGTCACGAGTACCAGCGTCGGCGCACCGACGGCAGCCTCCGCCGTCCCCGCTTACCTCAGTCCGAGCGGCATCCCGCCAGAGCACATGTCCGTGCTGCGCAAGGTGGAGCTCGGCGTCACGGCTGCCGTGACGAGTGCGCGTGATGTCCACGACGTGGCGGCCATCTTCTCGCAGGAGTGGCGGCAGCACGTCGAGCGGCCGAAGCCGTCGCTGCTGAGCAACAAGGCGCTGCTGGAACAGGTGCAGCGTGTGGTGACGGAGGAGGAAACCGCCCAGGCCCACCTCGACGAGTGCGACCGCCTCTACCACGCGCTGGAAGGTCGCAACAAGGAGCTGCAGCAGCGCATTGACCGGGCCACGGTGGAGTCGCAGAAGCTGATGGAGGAGAAAAACGGCGCCGCCACCAAGGCGATGGATGCGCGACTGGAACAGGACCGCCAGCTTGTGCGCCTGAAAGACGCGCTGCTCTTGCGGCGGCAGGAGCGGGAAGACCTGCAGCGGCACATCAACGCACTGCAGCGCGCCGCGGATGTGAGCAAAGAGGAGCTGCGGCAGGTGCAAGGCCGCCGCGATGTGCATCAGGTCGAGGTGCGGAGCATGGCGGAGCGACTCTCTGCGATGCAGGAGACTCTCAGCGAGGAGCGCCACCGCAACGCCGCCCTCGCCGCAAAGATCAGCGCGACCGAGGAGAGTCTGAAGAAGGCGCAGGCGCAGCAGCGGGTGGCGGAGGGCCAGCTGACGACGGCGCGTGATCTGGCGGAGAAGACACGGCTGCGCTACGTGCAGATTATGGAAGAGGAGCGGCACCACCGCGCGCAGGACGCGGAGTTGCTTCGGCAGGACATCTTGCACGAACTCGATGCCCGGGAGCGGCAGTTTCAGGTGGACCGCCGGCGTGTGGCGGAGGAGGAGTTCGGCCGCGGCCTGCGCGATGGCAAGGCGGAGGGCCGGCAGGCGGCCGCGACGGACCTTGCCGGACACCAAGACGAGCTGCGTCTGACCCTGCAGCGTGCCAAGACGGAGGTGGAGACGACGAAGGAGGAGGTGCGGGCCTCGATCGAGTCCGCCATGGCGCTGCGCCGCACCCTCGGGAACAAGGTGAGTGACCTCGAGGAGCAGCTCGTGCAGGCGACGCGGCGGCACACGCAGCTGCAGTACGGCGTGGCGCAGTGGCAGACGCGCTGCCGCACCGTGCGCGACACCATCGGCGAGCACTGGCGCACGCTGACCAGCTACGCCACCCACCCCTGCACCCGTGCGGAGCTGCTGGCGCTGATGAAGGAGGTGCGGCGTGCCGAGGAGCGGAGCTACGCTGACGACGTCGACGACGAGGACGCGCTGGTACGGGTGGATTTGCAGTTTCAGCAACACCTGTGGCAGCAGAGCCGGCGGCAGTCGGTGGAGCAGCGGCTGCGGTGGGTCGCCGCGGACATGGCGGAGATGTACGAGAAGGGTTTGGCCTACCACTTCGCGCACGAGTGGTCCGACCCTGTCGCCGCCGCCCACGCCGCCACGCTCGAGGCGGTCGCGCAGCTCTATGCCCACCTGCACGGCAGCCGTGCGCTCTTCGACTGCGGGGTGCAGGAGGCGCAGGAGCGTTACGCGCTGCAGCAGCAGTGGAACACGACGATGAAGGGCATCGACGACTGGCTGACGGCGCAACGTGCGGCGCAGGAGGCGATTCGTGTGGAGGAATCGAAGGCGCGGCAGGCGCAGTGGAAGGCCTTTGTGGACGGCGGCGACGCTATTGTCCAACTCTGCGCCGCGCAGCTTCGCGCGCAGGTGCTGCTCCTGCAGGAGGAGATGGCAGACCGTGAGGAGGTGCTGGCGGCGGAGACAAAGCTGCGCGCGCGGTTGCCGATGGACGCACAGCAGCTGTGGGCCGCCGACTGCCTCGCTGCACTGCACGTGCTGGAGGAAGACGAGGAGGCGGTGCGTGCCGGACTTGAGGCGGAGGCGTACACGGCACACAGCGGGTTGAAGTTTCAGTTCGCGTACGCGCAGCGCGGCGTGGCGGAGGCGGAGCTACGCCGGTCGCAGCAGGAGGCGTTGGACGCCGCAGAAGCCGAGACTCGGCATTGCATTGAAGAGGAGGCAAACGTGGAGGGAGAGAGGGTGCGGAAAGAAGCCGCTGCGGCTTTGGCCCCTCCACCGCCGCCGCTGACCGCCTACGAGGAGGAAGCACCTACCGCACCGGCGCAGGTGGCGGGCGCCGCCCCCTCAGCCTTTCCGCCGGCCCCACCACCTTTGTCGACAACAGATGCACTCGCAGACGGAACACCGCCTGCTCCTCTGCCGCCCGCAGCAGCAGCAGCTGCATTTGAAGATCCTCCGTCGTCAGCGATGAAACAGGAAAACGCATCAGCACCGCTTCACGCGGATCCGACTGCCGCTGCACCGCCACCGCCACCGCCATCACCTCCTGCGTCTGCGCCAGCCCCTGCTTTCAACCTCACAGACCCGCCTCGCGTCAACGCTGCACGCAGCGCCGTCAACGGTCACAACGTCACTAGCGCAGAAGACAATTCAGCTTTTGCGGACGAACCCCCACCGCTGCCGCCGTCTGACGAGGAGGCGGAGGAAAAGACGGAGGAGAGCGCGAAAGCGGCGCAGAGCCCTCCGCAGCAACAGCAGCTGCAGCGCACGTCTCTCCCGCCACCACCCTCAGCACTGACAAAACCCACCTTACCCGCGCACTCCCTGCCAAAAGCGGTTGTGGACTCCACGTATGCCGACCGCGACGCCCCGCCGCCGCTGCCGTCGGACGGGGACGGGGCCGCAAACAACAGAGACGACGGCGCTGCTTCTTCAAATGACTTCTCCTCGTCGACGTCGTCGTCGTCTCCGCCAACGCCAATGCCGCCGCCCCCACCACCGCCGCGAACGGCCATTGCTGAAATCGAAGTGCCGGAGGAGGAGGAAGAAGGTGACACCTCAGCCGCAGCCGCAGCGGCAGCGCGGCCGGCACGGTACATGTTCGGCGGCAGCTCGAGCGAAGACGAGGCGGACAGTGACGACGGCAACGCGCGGTCGCCGGTTAGTGCGCCGCGTGAAGCGAGGAGTAAGGCAGGGCCGCCTCCCTCTGCGGTGAATGCGCTGACGAAGCCGAAGCTGTTCGACAGCAGCGATGATGATTGAACGTGCTTGTGTGTGTATGCATGGGTCAACTGAAAGTTTATTTGAAAAAGTTGAGTTTTTTTTTTAACTCTTGCATTTGCCATGCGTAATGTCTGGCTCGCTACTTTGTTTGCATGTTTTGCCTTGTTATTCAATCTGCGTTTCTTTTCGTTGCATCTTTTTGTACTCACCGCACACACTGCGGCAAAACTTTAAACACTGATATAACAAAAGCTATGCTCTCAAAGTGTACTGATAACAGAATCATGTGACGCAGAAGTATGTGATTGAGCTTTACGAAACTAACTTACTTCCTACATTACTGTAAGAATCCAATGGTGTTTATTTGGCGCCGGACTCGTTCCTCCTCGTTGACGTGGCCTGTACAGCTACCAATGAGGATTCTGGAGGAAAAGCTCTTCCATCAAGGTTGTGCTGACGCTTTTTGACATCTAATTTATTGTGCCCTTTTTGCAAACTCTTGAATTGCGTCTCTTTCTCTCTCTCTTTCTCTCTCTTGCTCACTCACGTGCCCTTTTCTTGTCGCATACAGAAACCGCACTGTAGTGGTCGTCCACAACGTGTAAACCAGTGAATTACAACTCCGCTATACACAGACAGATATTCACGAAAAATCTACTCCTCACACTGGCAGATAATATCAGAACTCCTTCTAGCTCGTCTTTCTACCACCTCACCTTTTATTTTTACCCAACTATAGAGTTGCCGTTGTGCAGCGTAACTACCTTCTTTTCTCAGCACTTTAATCTGAAAGAAAAAACTCTTCTTTTTAGACTACTTGTGCTGCCCATCTCGCTCTTCCTTCCACTCTCAAAGTTTTCCTCCTTTTTTTTGTTACACTTACGTCTTAATTGTTCCTCTGTTAGTTTTGTTACTCTATTTTTCTCTTATCAGACCACATTGCCGATTCACGGCTTGCAAGCATGCTGCGTGCCACCACTTCTCTGATGCGCGCCACCGGCGTTCTACGACGCCTCACCGCCGCTGCGGCGTCTCCCCTTCGTACGTGCCACCACGCACCCATTTCCCAGACAGCAGCCTCGGCACCGGCGAGCATCGCGGTGGGCCTCAGCACTTCCCTCGTGTCCTCGGCCGCCTTGACGGAAACGAAGCGCGGGTACGCCCGTAAGCCCAACCCACACGACAGCAACGCCGAGGACCTTTCCAACACCTTCTTCGACGTCCAGGACGTTGACGCGGACCGTCTCACGCACTTTTACTGGGACTCCAACGACAACGCTGATTCGCCGTACGACACCGCCTTGCTGGACAGTCTGCTTGGGGAAGGCGAGTTTGACGAGTGGTCCGGCGAGTCCCTCATGTTCGTCGACGAGCGCGACCAGCCGCTGCTCGAAGA